>OZ024915.1:20000332-20295332 GCA_964017125.1 Flabesymbios commensalis | reverse complement strand
CTAATCATATGCATGCCACACAATATATCCATTATAATCGTGCGAAAGCTTGCTTTTAAACAAACTCTCTAAAATATCAAATCTATATTTTAAACTGTCAAATTCCTGTTTTGAAATATCAGAAATGATATAGACTAAACTATTCAGTCTAGAGGACACGTCATCTACTATGACGTCACGTATTCCTCTCGTGACTACTGGTGTATCAGGAAAAAAGATAAAGGGGAGGCAAAACGCCAGAGGGTTGACATATTTTAGATTCCTTCAGGTGAATTCTTGGCAGTTTAATTGGAGGGTCATTTTACCTTTTTTTACATTGCTTAATGTGCTTAAAAAATTAAGGGAGATCTGAGGGACCCAATCCCCCCTTAATACACCCCTGTTTTTTTCATTTATTTCCATTTTACATTTATAGGTACCTCAAGTCCGGTATGGGGGGGGGGGGGGGCTATACACAGATTAGGTATGCTTTCAGAAACTATAAGACATACGACGACGTCGTCACGTGTTGTTTGCAGACGATCACCAGGGTCGCGAATTTTGCAGCATAAAAAATACTGATATGGTTATTTTATGATGATGATAGAAAGTAAATGCTAATTAACAATTAAAAAAATACAAACAATCCACATATATAAGGGATAAAAACACTGAAAGTAGCTAGTGACACGTATTTCCACAGCGGTCCCCTTTGAATGGTGTGACCAGACAGCTGTGGATAGGCAAATCGCATACTTAGTATATAAACTAAGCATTGTGTACGGATTGTGAAATCTCACATAATGTATTTAAATTGTAGCAAAAAGAACCAGCTCTTTACCACAAACATTCATTACAATCATGTAAAAAATAAAAACAATTATATATAGATATAATAACCGTGTCCTCTGCTCTGATACTCTTTAAAGAGATGTAACTATACAGCTTTTTTTCAAATTACTTATGTTACTATTTGATTTAATGGAAGAAGGAATTCTGGGCCCTTATAGAATTGGGTCTAAGAAACCTGGAACCCGCTGCCCTACTAGTGGTATGATTACAAACATCGCAGTAAACTTTGTGCCTAAAATGTGCAAATTGTCTACCATGGAAAGATCTAGCCCCAGTGGCTAAAACAGGTTTTAGCCACAGATTGACCGTGTACAAAATCGTGGGACATATCTAAGACTTCCCCTCGAATAATCAGGTCGAAATTATTTTTTTTAGAATCAGTACTATTTCAGTTACATGACCGCTCACAGGACGCACAGTTATTAAAAAGTTATGGAAATTTTGCGGGCCTTGGGTCGAGATTGCTCTCAGTCACCGCCATGTTGGATATTCCGAGTAAAGCAAATAATACATCAATCCACGGCCTCGGAGAGGACAACACGGCTAGGAAAGATCCTCCTCTAAATAGACAGACACAGACAGACAGATATTTTATTGACAGAAAGAAAGTCAATCCAGACTTATTTATCATAGAAATAAGAATCGCACTTTCATGAACTATATTTGGTGAATGTTATTTAGCATGAATTGTTTGATCCGGTCGTTAACTGGATTTTGAAGAAAAAAAACAGATTGTGCTCTTGGCGTGGATCTAGAACAAAACATATAACTTTGTTTTGCATGCTTTGTAGCTTAACTTGGTGTATTTCTGTCAAAGCACTGTACCATAATGAGCAGGCACAATCGAAATGACACAAAAACTGAAGATGTCAAAAGTGAAAAAATGTATCGGTAAATTTTTTAAACACCTGTATAATTATGTCTGTCACTGTAACATGACTCGGATTCAAAACAGACCATTAATATATATGCTTTGAAAATAATTCACTCAGCATAAAGGATTAAGACACATATACATGCCATGCCGATGACATGAATTATAAAAATGACATAAATCAGAAAAAACAATGGACCCAGTATGAATCCCTGTGGTACAGGGAACCAATCTGAGGCCTGACAGAACACAATTTACCTCCATTATCTGCTTCGTATTTTGGATATGAGTTAAACCTGGCTAATGATTCCTCATCTATTCAATTCAATTAACCTACTTCTAGAGGTTTAAAGGTGATCCAAATCAATGTTCAAGAGCGTTCAAATCAAAGCATGGTCATCAAAAGCGTACCAGAAGCAAAGGAGCTAAGATTAAAAGGCCAAATCAAATAAATGGGTCTTTGTTAATTTTCTGAAAGTCGTAATTGCTGTTGATGTTCTTATGGCACCATGTAATGAATTTCAGATGTTAGAACCTGCAACAGAAAATATCCTCAAGCCGTGTATTGGTGACAGAAGATCGGAGCTGTTTTTGGTGGACAAGTGGCACCAAGGGGTTTGATAGTAATTCTGATTGATTTGAAGTTAAGCAGCGGGAAATAAATGTGAATATTTTCAACTAGGTGCCGAATTTAACTGGAAGCCAGTGCAATGACATTAACATATATACATGTATAATAGGGATTGAGCCACAAAAGCGTGCGGCCCATACCTAAGTTATGTAGTAGATAATTGCAATAGCCCAGTTTACTAGTAGCTCATGTGACTGCGATCTGTTTAGCAACAGCCAGAGGTAAACCTTTACTGACACCGGTGCGTCGAATATCCCGATTATAAATAGAAACAGGCACGACATACTTGAGATTTCACTGCTAGATCAGTGCACGCCTGCCGGGGGGGGGGGGGGGGGAGGCTTACCACTGATAGTTTTGCTTGAGTTTGCAAATATTAGTCACCAGGCGGAGATTGTGGGAATTGATCAACTACAGACCAGCAAAGTAAGTGTAGAATTTTCTGATTCTGTGAAGAAAAAATAAAATTCTTGTTAAACAGGACTCCCAGGTTTCTTGTCGAATCTGCTGAGTTTGTTTGTTTATCAATAATTTTAAAGGGGGACAGATGGCTAAATTCAGATCTCTGTAGTTCCACGAAAGATTGCTGGGCATTCCCAATAGACAGAGAGATGTAACCCTGAGTGTCATCTGCATAACATATGGTAACTCAAACCATGTCCATGCAAAGATAATAAAACTGAGTGGAGAAGTGTAAAGAGTTAAGAGCAAAAGGCCCAGTACAAACCCTTGTGCTACGCAATATAAAGGCTTATAATGTGAATAGCTTAAAGTTTGGTTGTTAAAATGGAATGATCTAGAGTGTCAAAAGCTTTTCAGAGGTCAATCCTAACCATTGATGTATAAATACCCTTATCCACATTATATTATTTCTGATGGTGTCCGTCAAAAAAGTTCAGCAGGTAGGCCCTTATCGATCGCAACTTATGTTCGAAAAACTGACTGAAATTTATGAAAATGATTAAAACGTTTCATGTGTTTTTTTTCCAGTATTTTAGACATCATAGAAACAATTGAAAGTGATCGGCAATTAACGTGGTCAGAGATTTTATTTTCTTATAGAAGAACAACTGTCGAGGATTTCATATTATCAGAAGCGATACCTGTATTAAGGGAGAGTTGATACATGTATAGTAGATGGGGATGCAATGCTGTAAAAGCATCCCTAATAATTTTTGCTGGAAATCCATGCAGCCTTTCGTGGACATATTTCATGTAGTAATTTTAATAACCTTCTGCTTTATCATAGTTTAAAAAATTCTGAAAAGTATGCAAATGATTCATCCACTAATTTAGAAGCAGCAGTAGCCCAGTAAGAATTATTTGTCAAAACAACTTTGTTGTGAATCAATTTATCAATAGATGTCTCTGAGGTGTGCGCAAACTTCAGCGACATCTGGTGAATGAATTCATCAAAAAACTTTCTTCTTTTATGTATGAATAGTACAGGGGGGGCTGGAACCCGCCCACTCATGACGATTATCCTTACTGGTAGTATGGTACCAATATGTCTGACTGTAGGATCCTGACGTCGTTCAGTTAATGTGGCGTTTATCCCCAGCCTCCTGGACGCGGGGGGATGGGGATGCCCGCCTCGTTTCCGTACCTTGGTGACGGGTGCACATAAAGCAATGTGTGCGGCCTTGGTATTTTTCCCGCACTTCAGGCGTTACACGACTACGGACGTGCCGTAGCTCGCTCTCGCTAAGTCAATAGAGACGGGAGGTTGTGCTTTGCTGTTATCGCATGTTAATCAAATAAACATGACAAGAGAGAAGAGAGTTTTCTGACTTGTTTGGAAACGTCGACTCGACAGAGGAGGAGGAAGTTTGAGTTTTAATGGTGAGATTGGTCGGAGTCCCTCGTCGGCCATTGTGACCCCATAATGGAGCTCCCGACGTAGGCCCATCTTCCCATACTGGTGACCCCTGACGACTGATCGTCTACGCAACAGTGTTTTCACCTAGACGCCAGTTGAAAACCGCTGTTTTCAAGGATAGTTTTCATTAATTTTAAGAGATTTTTTGAAAAAAATCAATAGCATTTTTTTCATAAGGTACGTGAAAGCTGTAGGTCTATATATATATGCCAGTTTAAATTAGTCAGAAAGAGTTATCAGAAGAGAAGCACGTTTCTTTACGTCGAAAACGGCGTAAATTTCTAAACTTTTGGTCGAAATCCCACGTGTTTGGCGCCTTTTCAAGATGGCGACCTTGTCGGTTTCTCTGGAAGAATCCAGAAAATTATTCTCATAGACCTAGTCTATCATTTTTTAATTGTAAGAGTTTGTTTAATGCCTTCATCCTATTAATGCCACTGTAGGCGAGTAGGAAGTGGGTATTTTCGGTAACTCAATTTTTATCGTTGATTACCATAATTGGGTAACTCGATTTTAAAGTCCATAGACGAAATCTCGTTATTTTTTTCCGATTTTTTTCTACAAATCGACAGAAATTTTAAATATCGCTTCGACTCGGGTAACCTTTAATAGGTTTAGGGCCAAAATAAATTGTTTCCCTAAATGAATGTCAATAAACGGTCTTATTTGGTCTGTTTAAAAATATTCCCAGGACTGTAGGTCAATATTTTGTACTATTATCATATGTTATTTCAGAGAATGCTGAATATTGTACTTGTATTTGGTAGGTGTGCGCCATCTTGGACGCCGGTTTCCCTAACTTAGCTCTTCGCCCGCCGTGGGCACCCACGTGTTCCCCCCTAACCGGCATGCATCTGGACAGTGAACCTGTGTCGCCACATCACATTAGCATAAAATAAGCCGCCATTTTGATTTGGTGGAGATCATTTTTCACGTGTTCCACATTTTACACGGACTGATTGTAATAATTTTTTTTAAATTGTTTATAAATCTTCTTTTTCAAAACGATTGAAAGAGAAGAAATGTAAATAAGTTGTTTCGAAAACAAATTCTGCCACTAATTTTGCGAGATTTTTGTTCAATTTGAAACGCCTTTCGGTGTTTGTAATCGTGCTAGGCTATTTAACGCCTTATTTGGGCACGCAGTAGGTAATGAATATGCTAATGTGAGGCGAGACGGGGATGCTGACTGTATACCATGTACGTACCGCTCAAAGCTTACCGTCACAGACTATAAGCCACATGCTGCGACAATACACCACACACCCACCCACCACAGACGACATAAAAACAACCACACCGAAGACAGTCGGTTTATACGTCAATCAATGAATCGATGCGAGCGATTGATTCGGACGTTTATGAGAATGCCTCGGTGACGAACGTACCATTATAAAAAAAAAAAAAACGTGGAATGTTCGTCACAGACATCATTTTTCAGTGAAATGATATACTTTATCATTAATCAGCATAGACTACTGTCAGTCACGTTTTAGATATTATTCTTAAATCATAAATGTCACTGTTTTTCTTCGCAGTCACATTTAGTCTATCAGTTTGAGAACGAAATTTTCTCACGATAGTTTATTTCTGAAGTTTAAATTTTTTATAAATACAGAAATATTCGATTTGACAGTTGCGCTATTGCGAAACATTGCAAATATTTTAATGTGTTTTTCGTGTTGTGTGAAAAAAAATTTTTTTTCACCCAGGTCGATTTACAAAATACTATTATCCTAGCTTAGCATAGCTTATCATAGTTGTATCTGGCATATTATTTTTATGTACCACTTCGACCTACGGTTTTCACGGTACCATTTTGCTTGTGTGTAACTAAGTGAAAACGTTTTATGTCTCATATAGACCTTCAGTTTTCACTTCAATCAATACATACCTTTTGTGAATTAGTGAACAGCATTTAGGTGAAACTTCAACGACGCATATTTTTTCAACTAATCTGCAACCCCCGTTTCTCGCAACATGCGACATAGCATGAACATTTTCTACAGTCTACACTTCTAAGCTTCAACATATTACAGACATTTTTCATCTGATTTTCACGGCATTGCACAACCTATCCGCGCACGGCGCGTCAAAAATAGTTGGCGTGTGTTAATACGAAATGCCATTTTAAACACATTTGGGATAGACGCAGAGCCAATAGGCCAGCTATCTCAGATGCTTCATTAGTTAGATAATTTTACAAACACTACTTCATAATGTCAAAGCAGTACGACAGTGAAGGCTTCATGTCAACGCCCCTAGAAGGTTCGGGTGCTAGACCTAAAGATAATTATCATCCCGACAGTGAGGACAATGAGGTTCGATTCCGAGAGGCGGACGAGGAATATCAACGCCTCAAAGATGATTTCGCTCGAATTGCTCGAGCTAGACGTATGAATTCTCACTCTAGGAGCGACTCCTCAAGGAGTTCTTCACCGCTCGGTAGACAATCGCTGAAACGTGCTACGAACTTACCAAAGTTCAGAATCGCAACTTTCTACGCCTCGGATGTTGAGCTCTGGTTCAACCAAATTGAGACTCGGTTCGCTTTTCACCAGATCAATGATGATGACGAGAGGTACAGCTTAACCTGCGCTGCACTTTCGGGCGAGATTGCATCGGACGTGAGGGACGTGCTACTTCAGCCTTTCAGGTCCAACAAATATGACAGCCTGAAAGCGATTTTGATTGAGAGGCGAGGATTGACCACACCCGAAAGGGTCAACAAAGTTATCTCTGGCGAGAAGATTGGAAATGACATTCCCTCGCGTTTCCTGTGGCGTCTGCAGAAGACTGCAGGTTTCAGCACCAAAGCTGTTGTGGGGAAGGCTGTAATTCGGCAAGCGTTCATACGACAGATGCCCGCTTCCATCAGAGCCCATTTGGCGACTCAACCCGACAGTGCCACCCTCGAAAGTTTGGCCGTTTTGGCCAACCGGGCACTGGCAGCAGAAGAGGACGTCGAAGAGAGTAAGCCGGGGGTCGCAGAGATTAAAGTCGAAGAAACTATCAAACTAGTTGGTTTGTTAGAGGATCTGTCCAAACGCATCAAGAGATTAGAAACAGTAACAACATCAGAGAAGAAACGAAATAAAGGACGTGGACGAGCAAATAACTATGCTAACGCGCCTGCATTTGCCCCTAATGTCCAGGCCTCAGGTTTCGTTAGCAACCAACCTAGTCAGTATAGAAACGCAAAAGATAATGCTCGAACTTTCGTTCCGCCGCCGAATGCACAGGCCACTGAGTTTGTTTATGAATCAAATAATTGTAATAATGCACAACAAAATGTTCGACCTTTCGCACCGCCGCCGCAAAATAATGTCGCACAACCGACCGACACAGCCACTGCACAGGTTTGCTATTACCACCAAACTTATGGTGAAAAGGCGCGCTTGTGCAGTGAACCCTGTTCATACTATCAGGTCAGCGCGAAGTAGCAAATATCGCGTTATCACACTCTAAATTATTATATGTCGCAGATAAAGGACATAAATGCAGACATTTAATCGACACGGGCGCAGCTGTCAGTGTTCTGCCGAAGTCTTGCGCTAACGGGATTTTGGACGCTGGCAGTCTCCCCCTGGTGGCAGCTAATAACAGTACTATACATACTTACGGCAACTGTAAACGCGTCGTCGATGTCGGCTTAAAGCGCGAATATCAGTGGACGTTCATAGTGGCAGATGTGCAGCAACCCATAATCGGGGCTGATTTTTTAATCCACTATAATTTGCTCGTAGACTTGAGAAGCAGATGTCTCCGAGACATGCGTACAGGCCTAGCCATTGCCGCTTCACTATCTTCGATTAAACCTCTGTCATTGAACAGAGTCGATACCGTTCAGAATGAGTACACAAAACTCCTCGGCCAGTTCCCGGAACTGACACGCCCTACGACAAAGGCTGAGACCGTCAAACACGGCATAACTCACAAGATTGTGACTAAAGGTCACCCGGTTTTTGCTCGACCACGACGTTCAGCACCCGATAAGCTGGTTACCGCCAAACGCGACTTTGACGAGATGATAAAATTAGGGGTCATTGAACCCAGCGACAGTGAGTGGTCCTCAGCGCTTCACATGGTGCCAACAAAAAACGGCGATTGGAGACCATGCGGGGACTACCGTAGTTTGAATGCACAGACCGTACCGGACCGTTATCCGATTCCTCATATACAAGATTTCACGCAGCGGTTAGCCGGATCGAAATTTTTTTCGAAGATCGACTTGGTCAGGGCTTATTATCAAATTCCGGTGGAACCGTCCGACGTACACAAGACTGCTGTTACCACACCTTTTGGCTTGTTTAATTTCACTAGAACACCATTTGGTCTAAGAAATTCCGGGCAAACGTTTCAGCGATTTCTAGACCACGTGACACGCGGACTTGATTTCGTTTTTGTTTATTTGGATGACCTACTGGTAACCAGCCCAGATCATAAAACGCATAAGAAACATCTACGAATTCTTTTTGCTCGACTATCGGAGTACGGAATTATCATTGGTCCTGAAAAGAGTCAGTTCGGAACAACTGAAATAAGTTTCCTAGATCACCACGTTTGCGCCGAAGGCATTTCGCCGTTACCCAGCGCCGTTGACGCGATCGTAAATTTCGTTAAACCCGAAAAGCAACGAGCATTGCATAGATATCTGGGAATGGTGAATTATTACCATCGTTTCATACCGCATTGCGCCGCGAAGTTGACGCCACTCAATAATCTACTGACTTCTGCCAATGAAGGACATACCAGACTGTCACCGAAATCAAATTTCGATTTGAAGTGGAATAAAAACAGTGGAGTCAAAACAGATATTGGCAAACGCTACGCTTCTGGTGCACCCAGATTCTACGGCCCAGCTTAACATCACGTGTGACGCTAGTGATGTCGCCGTCGGTGGCGTTTTGCAGCAATTTTTAAACGGTATGTGGCAGCCGCTTTCGTTTTTCAGCAAGAAGCTGAACCCAGCAGAGACACGCTACAGCGCGTTCGATCGTGAGCTTTTGGCAGTATACGCTACAATTAAACATTTCAGACACAATTTAGAAGGACGAAATTTTTTCGTTAATACAGATCACAAACCGTTGACATTCGTAATGTCATCCGTGACAGAGCGCGCATCCCTACGACAAACACGTCATTTAGCGTTCATCGCTGAATTTACCACCGATATTAGATATGTAAAAGGAGAGACAAATTTCGTCGCTGATGCGCTGTCACGACCATCAGTGTCAGCGATACACGATGGACCAGTAATAGACTACAAAGAGTTAAGTCTCGACCAAGCTAATGACGCGGAATTCACGCGTTTGAGACACTCGACTACATCAACTATGAAGTTCAAACTATTAAAATCGTTCGATAATCAATTGATCTGGTGTGATGTGTCCACGGGACACAACCGGCCGTACCTTACCGCGAAATTTCGCCGAAAAGTTTTTTCAAATTGCACGGTTTAGGCCATCCATCGCATAGAGCTACCAGACCTTTGATTAATACCCGATTTGTATGGCACGGCATGAACATAGATATTGCTAGATGGTGTCGTACCTATAAGGGTTGCCAGACCGCTAAAGTTTCACGTCACAACACTCCAGTTTTCGGAAAGTTCACTGAACCTACCGAGCGATTCGATCATGTCCACGTAGACATAGTCGGACCTTTACCTTATGCCGATGGTTTTAGATATCTACTGACTTGCGTCGACCGTTTTACACGTTGGCCCGAAGCTATACCTATGGTAGATATTAGAGCCGAAACGGTCGCCGATGCCTTCTTCAGCGGGTGGATAGCACGTTATGGTACCCCAGCCACTATCACCACTGATAGGGGCGCTCAATTCGAGTCCAAATTGTGGAATAGTTTGTGTAATCAATTCGGGATTATTCGAAATCGTACCACGAGTTATCACCCTCAGTCGAATGGCATGGTCGAACGTTTCCACCGTCAATTAAAAGCCGCCATTATGGCGCACGAGTCACCGAACCCGTGTACTATCACGTTACCTGTACTTTTGAGAGTTCGTTCAGCCGTGAAAGAGAGACTAGGCAGGTCAGCTGCCGAGATGATTTACGGGACAACCCTTTGACTCCCAGGAGAGTTTACTAAACAGTACACCGTCGACGCCAACTCTGATTTGGAGAATTATTCAGACAAGCTACGCGTGGCCATGTCGTGTCTCCGTCTATGTCCGCCACGTGACACACAACAACACAACATTTTCCAATTCAAGGAAATAGCTACATGTACCCATGTATTCTTGCGCCGAATCGCAATTGCACCGCCTCTGACCGCCCCTTACGACGGACCATACAAGGTCGTCGCGAGGAGTGGCAGAGTAATGAAAATCCTAGTTAAAGGCAAGGTTGAGACGGTCTCTTTAGATCGCGTTAAACCCGCATATATGGAGTGCGAGCCTACGACAGGTACGACAATACAGCGTAAAACGCCAAGCAAACCACGGAAGTCGACGGCTACCAGGACATCTAGAAAGAATCCACAGGGTCCATCTAGACCTGGTAGTGCGGACACTCCGACGTCCAACGGGACGAGAGTCAACACAAAAAAGTCGACGGCAGTCAGAAGCAGTCAAAAATCGGCCACAGTCCCAAAGCAAATAGATGTTAAAGTCAACTTGTCTAACAGAGACAATACTTATGTAGCGCCGCATTCGCGAGCCCCTGCTGTGTCCCGCGCTAACGGAACGGCGGTGGTTTACGAGCGTATCCCCGCATACCTTTACATCTACGGGGTAAAACCCCGGGTGCTGCTGACGCCGTAATCGACTCGACAAAAAGCAAACATGCGAATATCGCTAATTGCGGAAAAATTTTGACCTACCAAACAGTGCAAAAAACTAGAGTCGGACTAATAATCCAGACTCCTGCCCGATTCGTGCAGATGGTTCACGCCATAGTTGCACCTAATGACATCTATGGCGGGCCCAACCGCATACCTCGTAATAACAATGTTGTTAAATTGTAAATGAATACGCCAGGCCTGCAGCATTGTGTACAGATATATAAATGTAAAGACATTTTTTTTTAGCAAGCTCATTGCTAAATTACTAATAGAAATTATGTTAAATAAATGAATGGGTTGATCGCAGCTTGCAGCAAATGAATCATACATAAAGGACAGTTGGTGTTAAGAGGATAGGACAATTCACGTATAATGCTGCGCTTTCAACCACCCACGCTGTAACCACACTCGCTATATTTTTTTTAAAGAAAACTATGCTTAGTTATAAGAGGTTACATATTTTACAACCCCGCTACTTGCACGAAGCAGTCTCCTACACGTCAGTTTGGTCCTACGTTATCACTCACCCGGGGGTAATGTAGGATCCTGACGTCGTTCAGTTAATGTGGCGTTTATCCCCAGCCTCCTGGATGCGGGGGGATGGTGATGCCTGCCTCGTTTCCGTACCTTGGTGACGGGTGCACATAAAGCAATGTGTGCGGCCTTGGTATTTTTCCCGCACTTCAGGCGTTACACTCGGCGACTACGGACGTGCCGTAGCTCGCTCTCGCTAAGTCAATAGAGATGTGCCGTGCGCGGGAGGTTGTGCTTTGCTGTTATCGCATGTTAATCAAATAAACATGACAAGAGAGAAGAGAGTTTTCTGACTTGTTTGGAACCGTCGACTCGACGGAGGAGGAGGAAGTTTGAGTTTTAATGGTGAGATTGGTCGGAGTCCCTCGTCGGTCATTGTGACCCCATAATGGAGCTCCCGACGTAGGCCCATCTTCCCATATGACCTCGGTACAGAACACTGGGGTAAAGGTTACGGTAAAAGGCAGCAAGCAGAAGATAACCCACGAGCGAGTGTGTTGAATGAGCATAATGGTTGCACTCAGGTCTCACGATGTCGGGTCGATGGGTATTTTTCCGGGCTGGACAGTTTCAACATTTTTTACACTAGTTTTAACGTACTGGGGTTACTTTAAAACTAGAAAGAATTCATTTTAGAAGGTTTCAGCGTATCGTGGGTACTACACTGAAACAATAGTTTCAACATACCCTCTGGTAAACTTAAACGGGCACCATACGCTGAAACAACCCACAACTTCAGGTGGGTAAAAAATACTCATATTTGTTTAATTTGAAATCAAAAATTTGCAAATCTTGATGTTTGAACACTTATTTCGTTCCCCAACAAAACGGATTAAAAACGACTAGACTAGACTAGACTAGACTAGACTAGACTAGACTAGACTATAGTCGTGCTTATCGGGTTCAGTTTGAATGGGGTTGGGAAAATACAGTCCAGTTCCACATAATCAGTTCGGTTTTTTAGTCATAAATCGGAATACCGCTAAACTGAGCGGTTACCGGATACTCAATGTGTAAGGATAGGTAGACCTCTAACTATTAATAACGGTATTTCTCACAACACGTGCGGCACGCATATACAGCTAAGTCTCAAACTCAATGTGATCATTTTCTATACCTTCAGTGATGGAAAAACGATTTGCTATGACAGACACATATACCGGTAAGTGCACTGGATGGCACAAGGTCATAGCGATATGAGGGCTGGTCAACAATCAAGTCAACATGCATATTTTGAAGTAAAAGAGGAATTTCTTTGGAACCGATATGGATATATAAAAAAAAAGCAGCAACAGATCGACTGAATTGTGGAGACGTGTTATTGCTCCAGTCAAGAGTGAAATCACTCAGTTTATAAATTATATGTAGGCCTTTGGTATACAGTGCAACCTGTACATACCGGACCCTGTACAAACCGGAATCCTGTCTATACCGTATGCCTAATAATTATTAGGTCCCGAATTAATTACACTCAAAACAATACTTATTAGCCCTCTCCAAACCGGAACCTGTCTACTCCGAATACCGGACTCTTTATTTTCCCCAAATGTATAAATTGTATTCTATTGCACCTGTCCAAACCGGAATCGATTTTTTTATGGAATTTTTTAAAATCGCATGCAAGGGTAAACAGGTGGCGGCAGGTGACGTAATGTCCAGACGTGTTATTGCTCCAGTCAAGAGTGAAATCACTCAGTTTATAAATTATATGTAGGCCTTTGGTATACAGTGCAACCTGTACATACCGGACCCTGTACAAACCGGAATCCTGTCTATACCGTATGCCTAATAATTATTAGGCCCCGAATTAATTACACTCAAAACAATACTAATTAGCCCTCTCCAAACCGGAACCTGTCTACTCCGAATACCGGACTCTTTATTTTCCCCAAATGTATAAATTGTATTCTATTGCACCTGTCCAAACCGGAATCGATTTTTTTTATAGAATTTTTTAAAATCGCATGCAAGGGTAAACAGGTGACGGCAGGTGACGTAATGTCCATCCTGCTTGTTATCTGGTTATGTAATGGGAAAGGTGCGAAGTTAGTGTTGGAAACACCTTTTTCTCGTTAGAGGAACTATTATAGCGCCTTTACTTTGAGATTGGTAAGATATTTTAACAACATAATGGATTAATAGAATAATTGGATAGTAAAATATTGTAACAAAATCTTCGACTTATAAAATATTAAAAGGTCGTATCAATTTATAAACATATCATTGCATTAAATATTAATTCTCACATACATTAGACTGTGTTTTGGGATAAATTTATTCTGTTTGTGATATTTAATGGCTCAAGAAATAAATGATTAACGGTAGGTAAAATATAAAAACATTTGATTTATTCTTTCATCGCTCGTTTATTCCTATATTATTTTTTACTCCTAGTCAAGGCATTACTATTGTATTAAATTACATAATTATACAGTATAGAAGCATTTAGTCCAGCGCACATTACACATTACACATTCGCACAGTTACCAAACGAATAAGTGTTGTCGTCATGAAACAGTCAAAAAATAAAACTGCTGCAATATGAATAACTCCGTAGAGAAAGCACAACTTCTACTACCGCTTTAATATTTAAACAGACTGATGTAGGTGTTAACAAATATGCTCCGTGTTTGAAATGTGTGACGGACGATTACAGGATACACAATTACAAAAAATGATAAATTATCACGGACACAATATGCATACCCGGTACTAGATTTACTAATCTATGTATACTAGCTGTATTATGTATTTTATATATGAATCATGCTTGCAAAAATAATGTATGAATTGATAATTATATGCTTATTATTTTAATATAATAAAACATCTTTAAAAAATTGTTTATTTTATTATATCAATTTATTTGCATACATCCACCTATCATTTGTAGACCTACCGACGACACATCCTGAATTATAACCCTCATGTCAATTGTACAAGTTATCGTTGTTTGTTCCTCTCCGAAAGCAAAAACCCTCTCTAAACCGGAACCTGTCCAAACCGGAATAAAAGTTTGTCCTCAAGGCATTCCGGTATTGACAGGTTTTACTGTATTACCTAATAGCTAATTGCAATAAGCATGATTGCTAATAACCATCTGCTATTGAATTTTGTCCCGATAACGTCATTAGAATCAAGCTGTGTGGTTTCAGGTTATCCTCGGGGTTGTTCCTTCGTATTTATTTGTACATTTGTTTCAGCTAGTGTGTGTCGAGGAATCTGGCTGACACCACAAGGCTCGATATGTGAAGATGCGTACCATCAGTACAATGTCCATTGCGTAGACGTAGAGATGTGTGTAATGAATAACATGAATAAGAATGTCTGAGAGTACAAAGAGATTGCATTGTTGCATTCTAAACCCTTTTCAATGCCATACCAGTTCAAAAATTATTCTTACTGAGTCAAGAGTTTTCATTCACGATAAATGATATCGTAGGCCAATACTACCCATGGACATCTTTAGTAGTTTAGAGGTTAAATTTACACGATCAGGAGTGTTGCTTGTAAGTGCTGATTGTCTGATTATGCATAAAATGTCAAACGGCACCAGATGAACATACATAGCCTACGACACACAAGCACCCTGTATCATGTGCATCAAGTAAAATTCAAAGAAGTAAAGTTTAATTTGCAATGCATAATTTTTCTAATTTTGAGGTAATTGTTGCTTGACATTGGACATAGCTTGATGTATTATAGACCTAATTATTTATACACTGGAAAATAATATATAGATATTCTTCATAATCATGATAATCATAACAATACCGTGTTTAAAATACCACAGCCGTTTATCTGTTTATTACAAAAATGTATTATACAAAAACATGTAAGTTGTTTGATAAATATCATATAAACTTTGAATTAATCCACGTGTTTTTAAAACATCCAGGAAGATGCAAATCAGTGCAACAAAATGGTGGGGAAGGCTTGTAACTTGAACATGTAGAATTTGCCGAATGCATGCTAGCAAAACATGACTAGTAGCAAAATCTATAATTCTGTGTGGTTGTATATTTTTGAATTGTCCAACCCTATTGTTATATTACTAGCTTTGTTAGCCTTTTCGTATGCTTCAAAATGTGGATGTGGTATAATTATAACTTTTCTTTGGTCTTTTTCGGCAAGAATCCATGTTGAATGTTGTCCATCTGGCCACTGTACGTAAACTTCTACAGCCATATCTCTCCCTAATCCAAAATGTAAAACAGGGTCCATCTGACACAAATATCCTGATCCACTGTCCACAACCTGGTGTTGTGGAAAGCCATTTTTTAAACGTAATGTACCTGTCGCTCCCCTCGCAGGAGCCCCATATTTAGTTCTAATATCTATCCGTATCCAGTTGTTTGTTAGCACATCGTCATATTGTTGTACTTGGTATATCTCCAGTGGTTGTGCAACATCTTCTCCGTGGCTCACTAATAATTCTAACAACCCATCACCATTAATGTCTGCATAGGCACAACCTGTTCCATAGCCATCACTTTCTTCAGCATCACCAGGATTCAAGGTAGAAATACCAGGTATCTTCCCTTGGCCGTACGACGTAATCCTAATGAGTTTGTTTGGCTGTGGTTTATTATAATCTACAATATTATTAAAGTATATTTCGATATCGCCATCATTATCAAAATCTCCACCCACCATACTTCTTATTGATGATTTTTTGTAAAATTCTGGGGTGGCTGCATTTTCAAACGATCGTTTCCCTTCTATGATATTTTGTAGGTATAATCTATGAGGACCTTCATAATTGCCATATGCTATGTCAAGGTGACCATCGCCGTTGACATCACACAATAAAATTCCACGCCCGGCTTCTTCTTCATCTGCAAGTCCATATTGCATTGCAACATCGATAAACGTTCCATTTCCAAGATTCATGAACAAGAAATTTTTCCCTGAATTTCCTAGAAAATTGTTTCCTTCATTATTGAAGAAAATGTCAAGTTTTCCTTTGTTGTTAAGAATTGGACCCACAACCGCAGCTCTTCCTCCTGTTACTTTATCCAAGCCCGCATCATGTGCAACATTATGTAAGACGATATGTCCAGTGTTTATGTCGTTATTATGGTCATAATCTTTCATTTCAATAAGAGCAAATTGTCCCGTCCCTTGGTGGGAATATGTTGAAATCATAAACCCATATTTCCCCCTTCCATATCTGTCTAAACAAACTACTGATCTCCCAGCGTAATTTTTCTCTGTGATATTTTTATTCACACTATCGTTGTATAAATCGATGTATTTGCCATTCCGCCATTTAAAGAGTTTATCAGGATAAGCTGAAATTCCAGCGTATGCCCCATTTGTATTTAACACATAGATTTCTTCTGTGCCATCTCCATCAATATCACAAGCACAAACACCTATAGCTTCACCATCAGGATCCATCAAGGCTTCATATGGACTCCCAGGCAAAGCCAAGTTTTCAAATGCCTGTATTTCTCTATTAAATTTGAGAACAATGTTGGGACCCGAGAATCCAGCTACAAAAAATTCAGGTGTGCCATCAAAATCTACATCACAAACAGCCACACCATAGTTCCTCTGGCTGTGTCCTTCTACAGTCTCATCTAGCCATTCCTCTGTCCATGCGGCGAACATTGGTCGGTCAAGATCATGCTGTCCGAGACCACCATCGCCAAAAAGGCTTGTGTCCGCGTCGAAAGCGTACTGCATTAACATCCAAAGCAACAAAATCAGACGATTGTATATTTTTAAATTGCCTTCAAACATAGTGAACCGGGAGCAAATGAGAATAATATCATAGATATCACGCGAAATAAAATGTCTTAACACACTTTCACCTAGTTGTTTACTTCACCGATTTCAACTTCCTGTGAAAATGATTCTCGTTGGGCCGCACTAATATCTGAAAAGTCTGGATTCCATTGCCTTGGACAAACATGACAAAGGGCGGGTCTTGGGCTACACAGCATTCTCCACGTCATAGATGTCGCTCAGGTAAACCCCCACTGCATATTTCTGAGGTCAGAAATAGAATTTCTATAAGAATGGGGCTGGAGTGGACCAATGAATTCTTGAAGTCGGCGTGACGTCACAGGGCGAAAAGGGGGAAACCATGGATTCAAGCCAGAGAATGCAATCAGATTGGAAATGTTGACAGTTGATTGAAAAGCTTGGACTTTGCCCTGTAAACTTTGATAATTTAGACAAAGAGCTCTCCAAGCAGTTCTTAATTTTGGATGTAGGCTTACGTTTATGGTCGTGAACATGGTGAAGGCTCTTTAAAAGGTGTGCGTGCGCTGTTGCAGCAAATTGAACATTGATCCATGTGACTGGTAGGTCGCAGTATAACGGCCAACAGCAAACATGACACATCGATCCAATGCTGGCCCAATGTTGATCCACCGTCTACGACGTTGGCCCAACATTGGCCCAACATTGGATCGATGTGTCGTGTTTGGGTAGCCTCAACGGAAAATAGACGAATTTTGCTTTTTAGGACTTGAAGATTCTGCATTTATCTCTACTTGGCCAGATGGTAGAATAAGGAGAAAACAAACACCAAAATCTAATTTAAAGGGGGGGGGGTAGATTGACGATTGCTAAGTGCGAGAGTGGAGATCTTACTCAGGCAGTTCGTTGTGTTTAAAAAGAGGTGAACATGAGTGACCATGTAGTTTATCAAAAATAATTCCCGGTTTCATTAGAATATCATGCTCACCACAGCTGGATATAACTTTGTGAAAGTATTGAGTAGTTGCCTTATGTACAGGCGTCCAAACTTACAATATGTTTAGTTATAATCTCTCTAATTTAAACTTAGTTTTTTTTCAAAAATATTAGAAACAGCACGGTATATAAGCTGATAAATAGCACGACAATATCTTACATTAGCTTCTTCAGCCTCACCACAAACATGCCTAATTAGTATTATCCAGAATACAGACTAGGCTACCTACTAAAGATGCCTACAAAACAATTCTTTTGCTATAGGCCTACTGACCTGTATCCTACATTTTCATGTAATCATATACAATATCTAGTGTTATCTGAGATGAGACTTTATAATCAATTTAGGAAGATTAACGTAAGGCAATTTTTGGAAACAAACAAACGATCAAATACAGAAATTATTTTTATCAGTGGTGAAGTTCCAACAAAGACGATGCATCTACATACTGGCCTACGTTGTCGGCCCAGCTCTATTATCAAAATGTTTAACTTTAAAGAATAAAATATTTTTTAAAACAAAGAGTCACATTATACGGCTGGCCAGAGGAGTAATCACCCCAGTCCGTCAGACGCACATCCGGCTATACATACTCCCCTTTCAAATATCTGCTCGTCCTCGAGCAGCATTCAAAAGTCTCGTTGGTCGACTCAGACTCAGATTCGTTTATTTCGACGTACTATGAAAAACAATTTTTTTTAAAATTGGTAATATAATAATATATAATATAATATAATGACTTCTTTAGCGCCAGTATCTCTCAACAATATTGAGACTCAATGGCGCTGTGGACAAAAATCAGCATTCAGTGGGGATGTCCATAGTCGGAAAAGGAATTCATCATGTGACGGTCAGTGGATGCTCAGATAAAGGTGGTAGGTCTAATGTAAAAAGGTGTGTTTTTACTTTTTTCCGAAACATAGTGACTGATTTTGCTTCACGTATTTCAAGAGGCAATTTGTTCCACAAGTACGGCGCGGCAACTACGAACGATGATTGGTCGTAATTTCTTTTTGAAAGCGGTCCAGGATGTAATAACTTCGTACTTTCGGATCTCAGTGTTTGCTGGTGTTTTCGAAATGTAATAAATCACTGAGATATGAGGGAGTACCCATGAATAGTGCTTTATATATCAGAAGGTTCAGTTTAATTTTGATACGTGATTTAATAGGTAAACAATGCAGTGATTTGAGCAGTGGCCTAGACTCTGAAAGCCTGCTTGACATGGTCACTGCTCGGGCAAAGCAATTCTGTACACGCTGCAAGCTTGTTTTATATTTTTCGGAACAACCGAACAGCAACGAATTACAGTAGTCAAGGCGACTGCTCACTAGAGCATTGTCTAGAGAAATTGAAGTAGCTTTATTCAAATGAATTTGAATGCGTCTAAGATCTCGAATATGGTAGAAAGCTGATCTACAAATATTCGAGACATGTTTCTTGAATGAAAAAGCTGGTTCAAAAGCCACACCCAGGTTTCGTATAGAGACTGTTTCGGCAAAATTTTGGTTCAGAAGTTCAACTGGAGAAATGTGAGCAACTTTTTTACGTTGAGCCAGATTACCAATGATCATGAACTCCGTCTTACTAGGATTAGGTTTCAGCATGTTTTGATTCATCCACACCTGGATTGCCAGCATACAGTTTTGTACAACAATTAAAGCCTGTGCTATATCTTCTGCAACGAAAGATGTGTATATTTGTGTATCATCAGCATAAAGGTGAAGCTTAAGACCAAAAGCTGTTATTATTGAACTGGGAGGAGTAGTATACATAGTAAAAAGAAGTGGACCCAACACAGAGCCTTGCGGAACACCGCACAATAACAATTGGGGAGTAGACAGTACACCATTAACTTTAACAAGCTGAGAACGACCGGTCAGGTAGGATCGAACCCACTGCAACACCACACAATTAATGCCAAACCACTCAGACAATCTACTAAGCAACAGGTCATGATCGATCGTGTCAAAAGCCGCAGACAAATCCAAAAGCGATAGAGCAGTAAGTTCACCACGGTCTTGAGCTGACAAAATATCATTTTAGATGTACAAAAGGGCCGTTTTGGTGGAATATAGGTAAACAATTCAAGCGTATTACGATCAGGAGATCGACCCGTACTAAGACCCTTTAGGTCGCTAGCGTACAAACCACCCATGATGCAACAGAGAAGCATGAAAAAAATTAGGCAAAAAAGTATAAAATACAGCAGAAAAAAAACATTGTCAGTACAATATGTACAGCACCAAGCATACTTTCTGACAAAAATCGCAGAAAAATGTACTAAATTAGTCTATAAGGCACCACAACTATTAGATCTCATGCCGAATAATTTTATTATTGGGGCTTTACACGAACAAATATAAACCCGATCTCACCAACACCATCCAGGCCGGTTGATCGGCCACCTAGACTTATAGACCTGAGCCAAACAGCCACCTCATGACCAAGACCCAATTCATGCCACACACGCAGCAGTGGTAATCATTGCAGCCGGTCATACACACACCCGGCTATACACACACATATGCTTGCATATATAGGCCTAATATACAATACCTGAATGAATGGTCTAACTTTAAATTCCAAGTTAGCACACTACTTGAACCAACTATACATGTCATGCTATTATACATAGGCCTACGTACAGCTAAGCTGTCAGTCGTGACATTTATCATAATATGTGACCCGATCTGGCAAAATTAGTCGTAAGTCGCACTTTGACAAGCACTGCTAGGCCCTTTAAAATCTAACATGACCTTGATTTAAAGTATTTTCAAATTTTACAGAAGTTTTTATTTTTATACGATTACTGTCCAATCCTAAAATTGTGTGGCATAGAAGTTAATGTACATGTTAAAAAAAATATTTTAAATATTTGGTATTTTAATTTTTGTCTCAATTACACTCCGATGACAGATATTTGTTTATATTTACATATTACCACAAAAACAGTCGCTAATAATCAGGAACTATTGATACAGTGTAAATATTCTGACGATTAAAAATTCTGTCATTTCATTTTAAAGTTCGCATGTTTTTGCAGTTTTGAATGTTAGAATTATACATTTATTATTAAAAAAAATCGGATGACGCAATATCATACTTCATATTTGGTGGAGTCATTTTTTTGGAGCTAGCCATGCTACAGAGTTGTGTGATATGCCATTTTAAAGGTAATTTTCTGTAGATTCAGGATCTGTGAATATTTGAATATGCGACTTACGACACATTTTGTCGAGTCGGGTCACATAATCATGCTTACATGCAACTTGCTGCTGTGGGATAAAGTCTTAAACTAAACACGCTAATTTTACACAAATCATCAATTTATGGAGATATGTTGGGAAGTGGGGATATAGTTTTAGCCATTTTTTGTGTGTTATGTTTGGAGCGCATCCAAGTGTCTAGGTTATCATAATGTGTGATACCTCAAGTTGCCTATCTATTACCACGTGTCCACAGGGAAGCTTCTAGTGTGGGTACGCGCACATTTGGGTGAGAGCAGTGTTTGAGTTGAGATAGTATATATTTAGCAGGCATGCTTTGGACTCCTGGATAAATCGAATCATGTTTTATTATTAATTGTGTCTCGGAATCTGCGGCAAATCCGACCGTTTTCATGTTATCAACTGGAAGTGGGGCTTACGCAATGGGGCTTACAGTGCAAAGTGTCCCGACCATGCACTGCTACCTCGAGTGACAATAATTCTGGCGTCTGTCGTCCTCCGATCCTCTTGAATGAATTAATGAATGAATAAATTATTGTAGGCCCATGGTTGAATGAATGGGGCTGAGCATTTAGGCCAAATTCCTGTACATAGGCTACTAGGCCTACAAGCTGAACTGGACCAGGTGAACCTCCTGGGGATGGTAAAATGAATAGTTAGACAATGCCATCCAGACATAGGATTTAAAATGCGAGCCCTGACTGTCTCAGGCTGAGCATGCTACATCTCGCTCACAGGGGCTCACCACAATATTGAATATCTACAACTACAAGTGGGCAGAAAAGAACTTTTTAATCTGAATACCATATGATAGAACAACATGCAAGCTGTGGTGTGACAGACATGTTGAGGAGCCACTACACCATTGTTATATTTCTTGAAAAATAATAACTCCATCACACAGAACAGGCTAATTACGGGCAAATGGCGGCCGTTTATGCTTACTATACCTGCTTGATTTGAATTTTGAAATGCATTAAAGCCATAAGAGCAAAGTGGATGTTGCTTATCGGAGAATGCCAGTCATCATGATCGAAATATACCGGAAGATTACTTTTTCTTAATTTATAGCATAATTAAAGTGTTTGACATTTAATAATATCTTGAATGTTTTGAATATAGGTTCAGTATGTGCATTGTACTTGCTTAAATTAATTCACCTGACAGGTTTTTTTTGTATTTTTAATATCCTATCTGAATTAAATCCCCATGTAAGAATCCCATAGTTCAAATGTACGTACATTATTAGATTGTTGTAGATGGTCAGTAGTACATTTTTTTTTGTTGTATATAATTTTTTAATCTATTTATGACGCCTACTGTTCTAAAAAATTTCTTTGTAATTAAATGTATGTGCTCTTTCCATATTAAGTGTTTATCTATTGTAATACCCATGAAATTAAAATAATCCAAGCATTCCAGTTAGATACTGTTTATATGTAGATTTTGAATTTGTACATTCCTCCCAGGCATGCAGAATAACATAAATTTAGATTTATTTACATTAAGTGATAGATTGTTGAGTTTTAACCATTCATCAATTTTTGCAAGTTCTCCATTAATGTTGTCACTTACAGTGTTTTCCCCATAGCTACTAAAAGCACTCAACGTACTCAATGTTGTGTCGTCAGCATAAACAATTGATTTTAATATCTCACATGCATTTTATATCATATGTCATTTGTATCTGATAAATAACAGGGGCCTAGGATTGAACTCTGGGAGACACTCGTGGTTATGGTTGCCAGGGAAGATTTAATGCCATTAAATTCTACAAATCTGATTCTATAGTAATTCAGTTTATGCAATAACATTTTATGGTCCAGGGTGTCGAAAGCTTTAGACAGATCTAAATATACATTTATAGGAATTTCATTGCTATCCATTTTTTTAATTACTCTGTCAATAACTTTAGCTGCAGCTAACTCAGTTGCATGTGTTTCCCTGAAACCGTATTAGCTAACGTAGTATAAATTATTTTTACTAAAAAATCATGAATTTGGTTGAAAAGAACTCTTCGAGCAATTTGAAAATTGCAGGTAGGAGAGATATTGGTCTATATTTGCACAGTACAAATGGGTTGTCCTTTGTATAAAGTGGAATAATTTCCAGGGAATATTCCTGATTTCAATGATTGCTTTATTATTATTGTAAGCAGTTTTTTAAGAACGTGTTTTGGTTGTATTAGTAGAGAGGATGAAAGACCACCTCGACGTTTTTTCATTTGCTAACTTAAGATAACTCCTGAATGATTTACTGCTTGCTTTGTTGATCTCTTTGGCAAATTTGACAAACGTTTGTGTAGAATTTATTAAATTTGTTCGATATTGTGGATTTATCTGACATTTCAGGGGTGGGCAGGTGAAATGAGTCCTGTCGCCACAAATGGCCACTTTTATGTGTTCTAAATGGTCATTCTCAAATATTTACATTACAGATATTTTGCTCCTTTCGCCACATGTGGCGTTTTTTTAATCATAAAATATTCAGGGAATTCTGCTATTACTCGCATTCTGTTTAGCAAAGATTTTATGGTTGACCATGTACCCTTTATGTTGTTTTTGTTTTTAACAAAAATTGTATGATAATATATTTATTTAGCCTCAATTATTTTTTGTTCCACTAATTTATTGTAAGGGCCTATGTTGTAAAACTAGTTTTAGGAAACAGTTTTTTCTGGTTATTTCTAAAAACTATTTCTCGTGTATTTGTGATTCTTCGTCTAATGTTATTTTTTTAAATTAAATGTATTGTACAGATAAATTACGAGACCACCATGTTGGCCACAAGTTTCCCCTCTCAATATAAATGTGTAACCCTTAAATTGGTATTTAGATGTATCAGCTTTGTTTGTAATCAACTCTCCTGTAGACATATTGAACTGATTTCATTATAATTTTGTCGAAATTGTTGCGAAAAACATGTAGGCCTACCGTAATTGATTAAATTTTGCATTCAATGACTGAATATTTAGATCGACTTAGTAATGAAAGCATGTTTGATTGTTCAGATACGGTAATATATTAGCTAAGTTACTGTCATCATAATAATGACATACTTGTATTGGATTCGATTCAGCGTCATCTGCTATAGTTTTATTGTCGCCGGGATTAATAACACAAGCTATTCACAATGCCTTCAAACTTGGATTTAAATGATATAGTTCGCTGGTGAGTAAGGCATAGGCCCTCTACTCATACTTAGATACATGTTGTAGACTATATAATATATTTAGAGATTTAGATATTTAGATAAGTATTATTTACACACATAAATCTAACAATAGTTACAATTTAATATCTATTGTCAGAATCATGTGTGTAAATAATACTTACCTATGGATAGTAATGTGCTACCGGTATTTTGTATAAAATGTATGTATTTGTTTCATTTATATCTGTGTATGTTTTAGTACATATGCATTATTTATGTCGAGTATATCAGAATATAAATATGTAAATATATTATATGTTATATTATATTATATGCTCCATATTATACTCATATATTGTTAGCCTTGAGGGCCCCAAGGCAGATGAGCTATATAGCTCATTGGGTCCACCCTCAGTAAATAAAGTTATTATTATAATTATTATTATTACTTGCAATGGTCAGTACTGAGTAGGCCTATATCAGCTGAAGATACATGGTAGGGCCTAGGCCTAATATGACAAAATAAGTCTGACATTTCTTTATGTCAATAAAATATCTGGTCGTCTGTCTGTAGGCCCCTATAGCCTATATACAGTCCCCAGATTAATTAAATGTGGTTATTGCTCAAATGCTGGTGTTTAGCGTTCTCAATAAAACCCATTACACACAAGGAGTGTATGAATAGGCCTGAAAACGCCAATAAATGAATTTTCAAACCCCAAATCGATGGGATTAATATTGAACGCGTTTCTGGCTTTGGTTTAAATGTTATAATCCAGCAGGTCTTTTTTGTGGCGGCCATCTTGAAAATATGCTAATACGATGCCTTTCACCCCAGGGGAAGTCAGGGAACTTTCTAAAAAGCTTTCCTCATTTTTCCACCCTAAACGTCAATATGAAGAGGCCTGTGAATAGGCTATCCATTACTCCACTAGAATGGATAGCCTAGAGGAACATGTCCATACAGGATTCCCCCCCCCCCCCCCTACATGCAATAACCTTCCTACGCCTATGATTTAAAAAATATATAATTTACAATAGATCTACAGTGAGATTGACCAAGGAATTTAAAAGGTATTTTCTATATTCTTTGGATTGACCTAGAACTTTAAAATAATATTATACAATAGGCCTACATGCTATAGATCTCGGCTTCCTTCGGTTTTTAGTGCGGATTCTGAACTGGCGCATGCGCTGAAATGTTTCAGAGAGAATAATTTTTGGCTTCACATATGTGGTATTTTTGTCTAATTTGCAGCCTAATTCGTGTAATTCATCTTCCGATTTTACTTTCTAAGATATAACAGTTTATCGAAGATTAATTTCAGACGCTATCTTTTAAAATTTAAACCTGAAAACACTGCAAAACAACCACCTGTGTGGCGACCTGTCTGGCCGTCTGACTCATTCCGTCAGACTGCCTCCATTTACAAAATCAACACTCGCGATCTGTCAGTCTGACTCCTGAGACAGTGTCACACTTCAAGCCAGATAGACTGATTTCTTTGCAGTTTTGTGGTGACCACCTAATGATGCTGTCTACATATTGACGAACACAATTGTTTGTTGACATCAGGGAACAATGGATGTTCCCGAATTGATGCCAATCGAGGATTATGATGCAGGAAAGGTAAAACTAAAACACAAAAACTTGAAAAAGTTTTTTTTTTAATTAAATGCAAAATTTGAAAAAGTTAATAGACTTAATTCTAGTCTGAACGTGGTAAAACGTTATCTATCACATGATCACAAGATTATGATACTATATTAGTATATTGATGGGATTAAATAATTATATTGAATATTCAAATGTAACTAAATTATGTGAATATGATTTGAATATTTATGGCAGTGTTCAGGTGTCTACTATCTGTATCTGTATATCACGTTGCAACGGCTACTCAACTCACTGGTGTCAACTGTCGGCTGCCGGTCACAGACACGGCTGACCAGCTGCCTATTGGAAAGAACACTTCAAATATTATTTGAACGACAGCAGTGGAAGAAAACAATTTTCCGTCACTAAATTTTTTGCATTTTTTAAAACTTATCAGCTATTGCAAAGCAACCAAGAACATTCAAGTGAAAAAAAGTTTGGAATATCTACCCTATGTATGTCTATTATTGATATAAAGATTGATAGACATGTGGCGGCAATTTAGTTTTTCACTGGTTGATGACCATGTTTTTGGATTTGACCCTAACCTGTGCCGCATTTATTTTGCTAAATCTGTAGCACATGTTTTTAGTCTATTTCTCTGTCAATTCTAAACAAATTTCCTTGCAATTTCAAATTGCACACACCATTTTTCAGTGAAATCCTAATACAATAAACATCGGTAAAAATTTCGCAAAATTATATTTAATATTTTGAAAAAGCTAGACCATATGATGTAATAAAATTCCAGAAGAAGTTTGATGGTTTTATAGAGGGACGGCATAATTTTAATTCACTACATGTCATGGTCTAACTTTTGAAATACTGCAGATAATTTTGCGGAATTTCCATGGATATTTGGATTCTGTTGAAGTATGATGTCTGCAAAATTTCATGAACATGACCCAGTGCTAATGATATTAGGTGAGGGATCGCACGCGCACGCCATCAGAAGCCAAAACAAAGTTGAGGAGTAGGAAAAACCGCACACCTCGCAGGGGTAGAATTAAACGTTAGGGGCAAGCCAATCCACAGGACTGGCAAGTCAAGGAAACTGCCATTAGGATTCCTGAGTAAAAACTGTCATTCCTAGAAATGGCCTTTGTCCTTTGCAAATCACACTCCCTCCTCACACTCCTCGCTCATTCAAGAAGTGTGATTTTCCTCACACCACTATTTTGCAAATCATCTGCACTGATGACGTACAGTAACACTATTTTGCACACCATCAGCACTGATGACGTAAGGTATACTTCTAAAGATAGACCTGTTCGATTTTTACCTTGACTGATCAGTGATATATCATCAATTTGTGATGCTGAATAAACATCTGCTCGCCAAAATTATACCTTTTTAGTGTCACGTTAAAGAGAATATATGTAGAATGCAAAATTCAAATCGAGCAGGTATACTAAGTATAACCTGCCGCCATTTGCCTTAATTTCTAGCATTTGTAAGCAGCCCCCAGCAACCTGTCAGGAAACACTGTGACAGAGAGGCTTGTCTACTCTAATGAACTGATGTGTTATTTTCAAGAACGGAATGCAGCCATTGACATTAGGATTTTTTATATTAGACAACAGGGCAGGCAAACTGTGATTTTTGTCTGTCCTGGTGACTTTTAACTGGACCTGCAAGTGGTACGTATGGCTAAAACTATGTAAACTTTACCCGACCACCTGAACGGCCGATGTGGACAGCTCATCCGACCTGGGCCTTTTTAACCTGCCTCGGGCAGCCGGTCGGACGGTAATGTCAATGGCTGGGGAATGATTGAATGAAAATCTGTTTAATAATGACTACAAAATAATTTAGAGAGGGATGTCATATTTAAAAAAATCCCGGTGTAATCAGGTAATTAAAAAAATGTACTTATTATCACCGCAGTTGTGGTAAATTTTACCATTCGATATGCAAAAGTTTATTTTATTTGCATAAAAAATATATTTTTGTGGTACCGATAACAGTAATTTTATCATTTTGGTACTACCTTCTTATATAATCATGATAATATATGATATCCACCACAGCCACATATCGGCAACTCATACTTATATATACCTGGATTTTTCAAATTTACAAAATTGCAATTTGACTTAAAATGTTAGGTGTACCAAAAAATTCTAGAAAATGTGTATTTTACTCTCTGGAAAAAAATCGGGGGTAATTATCAGTGAGTACTCTTTAGCTAGAAAAGTTATCTGGAGTCCTGCAAGCTCATGCTAACTTCCACTCTGGGTTTTGTGATTTTAAATGGATAATCCCACAAGCTATCAATCGCCAGTGACAATAAATCAGGGGTAGAATTAAACGTTGAGGGCTTTCCAATCCACATGACTGGCAAGTCAAGGAAACTACCATTCCTGAGTAAAAACTGTCATTCCTAGAAATGGCCTTTGTCCTAGGATGGTCTTAAATTTCCAGTTCACCGGAATGGCTAATAACAAATGTTGCCATTCCTACACATTTTTTGGCAGTACCAGACTGGAGGAATGTCCATATTTCAAGCCCTGTAAATGATGAATTATTAGGTTTTTCAAACATCAAATTTATTTTAAGATCCAAGCATGGCTCAACACTAAATCTGTATAGAGTGTATCTGTATATTACGTGGCAGTACGCACTTTTGTGCTATCGGGCCACGGGAGTAACTTAGCAAGGCCTGTTATCATTCATGATATAATTCATAGCCTTATGTGCATACCAAGTACTCCACATTGTGGATTTTCTGGGGTCTCGTCGGATGGAAACTGCGCCTACATCTATTGACATGATTGAGGTTCTTTTACGTCCAACACAAAGTCAGTCAGACGAGCCATCTGATTTACGTGGTTCTCTGAGCCCTACGACACGACATATTCTGCACTAAACAGTTGCCGGATTCCACGGGGCAACCGATTTTGGATGGGGATAAGTTCAAAATTACAGACAGTGCCCCCCCTCAAAGAGTGCTTCAATTTGCACCATTTGAAATTTTAGCGTCTTGGACAACACACTATCTTCATGTCGTGGGCAAGTGATAAAATGGGGGAATGGCAAGGCCACTTACTCTCACATGTTTCACTTGACTCAGGTGAAAAATGAGTACCTGGTACATGTGGTAGAACAGATATGGCAATCTGTATGATAATGGGGTGGTCCCAACACTCAGTCACCAGGTGCCGCTACGAGTCAGCTATGTTCTCAATGATAGCGACCCCATAAAAACACCTGCTATTTCCAGCATTTTTTACCTTTCATTTATGCAATTATTTACTGATAAACTATAAGAAGTGGACACCTGTTCAACTGAAAAGAGTTAAATGCGGAATTCGCAGGACGCATGTGAGAGCTGATTGTAAGGTTAGAGGTGTTTCTTGATGCTATTAATATTCGGTAGTAGGCCTGTATATGCTATATAGAGTATACCGCTGCATGCGTGTTGGATACATACTGACCATGCTGACTGGGTGCCGTGAACTAGATCCATACTCTGTGTATAATAGATAAAACACCCCTGTCCAACTCCACTATTACCCTATGCTGTGTTCGGTTAGCGTTCAGTTGGTCCACACGCTGTGACCCTGGCCCAACATTAAACAGGAGTTGACACCAGTTGGTCACATCCAAGTAAACGCAACATATTTTTGTAGCATTTGCACAACGCCGGCCAAACATCTTCGACGTTGGTCCAACCGAGAACTTTATATAGAAAGTTCTTGGTCCAACATTGCACAAATGTTGTGCAGGTGTTTTGCCTTCACCGGGATAGATCTACCACCCCAGCTAACACAAGACATTGCCACAATGACAGTTCAATGTTGGGCCAACGTCATAGACGCTGTAGCTACATTGATCAAGCATTAGTTCAGTGTTTTCTATTTGCTGGGTCAAGATCAGTCAAAAACATTAAAGCTCATTTCACTCTAGTTAACTATAAACACGGCCCCTTCGAAATCTAAATGTATGGAATACAATACAGACCAAGGAAATAAATGATATACACAGTGGCATCATTCCGTGGGTATTGTTGAATTTTAAAGGGGCAATGAGCGAACCACTCAAGCAAACCAAAGTAAATAAGCTGGAAGACACATGTTGGCCAATGCGCTTCCCCTCTTAATTGAACGTGGTTGCCGTGCCACGCCACCTGGCTGACAAGTTATCGCGAGACGACCCCATTTCAATGCACAGAAATAGCTGATCTATAGAGAGCTGTGGAGTTGAAATGGCACACAAATAACCAGGTCTGTCCAGTGTCCAGGGGGTATATTGAAAGGCGGCTGACCAGTCTGTCTGGCACTGCGTTTTAGACAGGAATCGTTATATCTGTATATTGGGAAATCATTTTGTCAGCTGTTTATACTGACTATAACTACGGTACTTCATTTGAACTTTGAATTGTTTAATTATACATGTATAACGAAACCCTAAAAACTTACTTTTGTGAGCAGGGTTTTTTATAACGTCACAAGTTGATTGTAGACTCAAATCAGTCTAATGTGGGCGAGCAAACATCAAACAAGCACATTGAATGTTTTTCGATAAGCTGATTGTAACCACATCAGGTATCTTCAGCTTTGATATCAGACTATAAATTCAGCCTTGATATCAGACTATAAATTATTTAACAAAATCATGTTTTCCATTTCAGAATCTTCACAAATTTGTTTCAATGGCATTTTAAAAGTTTTACTCACCTAGGCTGGATCTGTCGAATAAATGGCAGAACATGATGTCATTTCATACTTTTGTTTGAAATACAATGACTGAATTTAAATCTAGAAGGATTAAATCTGCTGAGAAAGAAGTGCCAATTTTTTTATTTTCTCTCACCTACTAATTTCTGTGTTCAAGTTACTGTGTGTTTTACTTTATCAGTGTTTATGAGGCTAGAGGTGAAGTGTGCGCTTATTAGGGTAATTTTTTAATGGCTTCGACACAGACTATCATGCTTACAGGGCTTACAGTGTAAAGAATTTTCATCAGTCATTCTGAAGATTTGGTGAAGCATTGATGTCAAGACAACACACGAGTAATTAATAAAGAAAATAAATGTGCAGGTAAATATGTATCAATGTCGCCGCACTTTAATGTTATTCCCTCTCAGCAAACACGAAACGCCGATGGTGACAGCATTATGCCAACACTGGGTCAACACTGGTTCCCTTGTTTGTCGGGATAGGGGGTGGTCAAAAGTGTGTACCCAGTATTCGTACAGCCGGTAAATATGAGCGCGTCATTCAGTAGCGGAGGCTGACCATAGACATTCATGAGTTACTTTATAATAATAAGTATTATAAACATGATAGAAAATCGCGTACGGTAAGCCTATTTTATGATAACCGTAACATGCGTATGATTTGCAATTATAGCCAGCATTCTCCGGTGCTTAGCCCTTTCGGCGCGGGGACCGTCTTTATACGTCAGAATCTGACGGCTGTAGTCGTCATATTCTGATGTATAAAGACGGTCCCCGCACTGAAAGAATTGGACCCATAACATAGGTATCAATAAAATGAATCAGAAAGAGACAACTAAGACATTATGATGGTTTAAAAGAAACATTTGATGTCCATGGCTTACACTAAAATAATTCAGCACTTCAAGGGTTAAAGGTGTCAATTTAATTATGAAAAGACGGTCCTCCAAGCTAACGAAAAACATTTACACCAGGTATGTCAACGTAGACGTTGGACCAACATTAGAATTTGGATAAGCATTGATTAAGTACCGGTATCATGAGTATGTATGGTACGGTGTAACATGCTAGCTGCGTTACTCAGATGTCACAACATCAGAGACAGGCCTACGTCTACGGTAGCCACGCCTACAATCTTGTCCCATTCTCCACGAGCTCTTGTGGCGGACAGAGAATTTGCTGGAAGGAATCGGAATGAAGTTGACATATTCTATCACAAATAGGCCCACGTGTACTTAAGGAATTGGCTTTGTGCACACTCTTTCGGCAGTATCGCTCATGCCTGTTTAGCCTGTTTAGTGACATAGCTGGAGCCGAGTGTAACATGTGTAAATGTCATCACTTGACTATTTTGAATATATTTACGTAGTTTCTAGCTTTAAATGTCAACTTGGGTTGAAACAATTAACCTATAATATACTGTTTTGTTTGTATTCTCTTTTTATTTTGATGAAGACAGGGGTCACATGTCATCCCCTTGACTTCTTGGCTATGCCAGTGACTATTCTTTTGCTACAGCTACTTTTTTCTGTATACTATAGAAATATCCACGAAGCGTTGTACCAAAGCTGGCCTGATGCTGTGCTGGCACGTCTGAGACGCTGGCCCAGCATTGAACCAACAATGGCTGAATGTCTCTTGTTTGCCATGTACAGTGCTGTGAGACTATATATACCCACTGGGAACACGACGTCGTTGCGACGTTGAATCAACGTCAATGAATGTTGATTCAGTCGCGACAACGTCGTGTGCCTAGTGGGTAGATGAGAACCTGGTGGACGTGGTCACTGTGGATTGTACTGGCTTTGACCACATTGTAAGCGGGCGACGCGGCTTTCGCACGTTTTGTTAGGGCTTTATTTGCCGAGACACGCATGCATGCCACTGACGGCTAGGTCAGCTACAATGTAACTACCCATTGTCGCAATGCTGGGCCTTCTTCTCATATGCTGGCCCATCACAGACTAACATCGCGTCCTTGCTTGATCAGTCCATGACGTCGTAAATCCTTTTGCTTCTTCAGCCAGGAATAGGCAAACCCCTCACGCACTCAATTTATATCTTATTAACTTTGACATTATGTGACAGAATTCTGCGTTTGATACCCATCTGTTTCTGAATCTACCATATGTCTCATGAGTCTTAAGCTAACTGCTCTAGTATACAAAGGGTGACGGATTGACTGACTGCTCTAGCATACAAAGGGTGTGTCGCACACATCAACTGTAACAGTGTAAATAATTTGGCTTTAGGAATGAAATCTGCTGCCTTCACCTGGTATAGTCATTTTACTGCTCATGACAATCAAATGTGTCCATGATCTGATGATGGCCAGGTACACAGTGTCCTCGGTGAAACAAATTATAATAGTTTTCAAATTATCTTATTTTCACCACACAAATGATCTGAAATGATGCGTGAAGATGAGTGGGCTGCGTATAAAGAAAAGACAGATAATTTGTTTGCGAACTATTAAGTTGGAGTAAATTGATTTCGTCAAATGCCAAGGCTGTATTAGTAAATTAAGTCCTTGATACGACCCATAATATAAAGAGTACGACAGCGACCCAAAGGAGCGCTAGACATAATTGGCAAAACGATTTATTACCATTATTATTATTCACTCTGCAGATTGAAAGTTAACTTTGTATTATGAATTTACATACGCTACCCACGCCTGGTCACTCGGCTTGGTAGCTTTAGTGTCTGATGATGACCTTCACAAACTAAATTGAAATATCTACGTTCCAAGCGATCCGAATAAACAGCCCAGCAAACGCAACACTCAGTGTCGTTCCATGGTTGGTCCACCGTCTGCATGCGACGCTGGCCCAACAACAAAACAACACTGGGCCAAGGTCTCGCTATTGCTGCATCGGCATCTGAGACGCTTGTCGTTATTTAGACCATATTAACCATTTAACCGCCAAATTATTCAATCTAAATTTTCACTCACTTGAAGTTGTGTCTCGCTGACGCGATCCACAACTTCAAGTGAGTGAAAATTATTCAGATTTTACAAAATGGAGGTCAACTGTTTTCAAATCTTGCTGATTGAAGTCAGATTTCATCTTAAACATGTTTAAAAGGTGGTACTTAATGTGCTAATAAAAAAATTAAAAACCCTAATATATGCGGCACCGGCGGTTAAAGGGTTAAACGAATGTTTCTGGATGATAGCGATCTCGAAAAATGATCATGCGGATGATTCACTGAGAACACAGACTGATTCTTGTGTTTTATTACACAAAGTTTTTTAACCCTTTCAGTGCGGGGTCAGAATCTTACACGAAAGACGGTTCCCGCACTGGGAGAATTAAAATTATTTATAAGGACAGTAGACCCATAACATATAATAGGTATTCAAATAAATCGGAAAGAGCTAAGACATTTATGATGATTTCAAATTGAGAAAAAAACTTCGGCCTCCATTGTTTATACAAAAATAATTCAGCGCTGTAACATGTGTAAGGGTTGAATTGATTGAATGGACTTGCTTGCTCATTCAGTCATTGGGTGTTGATTATGGATGACATACAAGTCACGGAGACGTATACAGGTATATAAACGTACAAAATGTAGATAGCTTTTTAAACCAATAGTACATGCACATTTACGTACAACGTGTATTATTTACGGCACTGTACTTTGCGTCATCTTCAATGTAAATTTTTAATCATTTTAACATGTTTAAAGCATGTGTCTCTTTCGCTACGGCTAAATTTAAATGTATGCCACGTAACGTGGAATAATGTTATATCGGAAGACGTGATGTGGCGTGGAAGATTACGATAGATAATTAGCAGATTCATTTGTCAGTTTGTGCATGACAAGAAAGCTGACTAATTAGCCGTCCACCGCGTTCTCCACTTATATGGACAGGACGCATCACTTGTCTGAAGTCATGAGTTTAACGGCACGACATCACAACAAATCTCTCAACTGAATTGAAATATTTAAACATTCTTTAAAAATTATTGACGTCATATATATATTTAAATTCCTTTTAATTTTGAATGACCTTTACCATGTTTACTGTGTTAATATAATTTTATCTTTAACATATCTATTACATTAGGGCAAAAATACATCACCCCTTGATTAGGGTTATAATGTATGGGAAATTAAAAGTATCTGATTTTAACATGGTTAAGTAGTCTATGCTCCGCATCAGATGGATTCTACTGAAATATAATGCAGACTACAAGAAAAACATTTCATAAATGTTTCTGTTGAAATATAATGCAGTTAACGGCATTTGAAATTTGTAATTTCTGTAGTATTAATCAGTTAATGAACATATCATGGATTCATAATATTGAATCACTCAAGTGCTGAAGCACGATAATCATGATAATATTCACACATCTACATTGTTAACCATGTTAACACATGCGTTATTATATTGAGCTCTTGATTATGATGGGAGTGTCCAGGTTGTTCTGATTGGGACAGGTCGGTGGAGGGGGTGGGGGTGATAACAATGTTATCATGTTTATCAGTATGATAGGCGTCAGTATGTCAGGTGATCAGGGCACATACCGTCACGGCAATACTGTAACTATGGTAATTTTCGTGTGAGTAAATTTTCACGATTTTTTATTTTCGGACTTTTTTCAAGAAGTTTAGATTTCACAAATTTCCAGTTTTCTTTAGAAGCGCTATTATAATAATAATTTCCGTGAGATTCTTGAATTCGCGAAGTCAGCCTCCTCGCGATATTCGCGAAAAATGTCAAAAACCTCGCGAATATTACCAGATCTACAGTATACCACCGAGCACTGCGTAGCGGTCCCTCAATGTCCGGGTTAATGTTGGCCCACCGTCTACGACGCTTGGCCAAAATTAACCCGGACATTGATGCCACTGCACTCACCATCGGACAAATCTTATCGTCCGACGACAGGAAAAAATTAAAGGGAATAAAAAGTCACTATATCATGTATCGCGTTCGCGCAATCAGACTGAAATTGATGTTTACTTTGCAAGGCTTAGTACATATGATGAGAGACCGATTGTATCGATGTACGTCGTATTTATGGCTATGCCCCCAGACGAGTTGATGTCTACTTTACCATGTTTAAAGTACAATTGGGCAAAACAGAATTTTGTGAACTGCACCCCTTTGTTCCTTGTCCTGTATTCGACTATAAACTGTTTAATGAACTTTAATATTGCACATGCACTTGATCAGCAACTCGATTCCCCATATCTGGGACTAGTATACTTCTGACAAAGTATTGAATTGACCGAACAACAAGGGGAGGCCTATTGTACGTTACGGTGAAATCGTCATTCCATGCTTTTGTACAGTTCTTGATATTGATCGACCTTCTTTTTATAGAGCTGCTGTTCAAATATTGTATAATCATGATAATTTTCTTGAGAAACTGACAGCTTGTTCCGCTCCGATTTATCACTTGTACTATTTACTATATAATATTAGGTTACACCTTGAAGATTATGTACAAAACGTTTTTGCAACACGTTACATACACGTAGAGTATGTATTTTATCAGCATTCATCCTTTCATCTATCCCATAGCCTATAGACACTAGACATCATATTTTTTGGGGGACAAAGTTGTCATTACGATCGCGAGATAATCATGAGAATAGGCCTACAAAAGAGCAAACGAAGCCAGATATCACATCATGAAACTCTTGCATGGTATATACATATATATTAGATAACAGGTATCATTTGATCCTGTAGCATAATACTGATTTCTTGATTCTGATTTTTTATTTGCATTGCTGTTATTTCGTCTCGATTGCTGGTGTTTGTTTCTAGTAGATTATGCATGATTGTAATGAGAAATACATAAGACACATGTATTTCTGCTGTAATGTAAGTGTATTGAAGAGATAAGAACCAAATCTGCACTCAACATCGCTTAATAGCTACATGTTCACATCTCCCGATTCTATGATTATTTTCCATTTTAAACATGTTAAACACATTGTTCACACTTAGTTGGACAGTGTATCACTGTGTGACCAGAGGTTTACAGCTCCCTGGTATCACCGTACACAGAAAGCGCCATTGACATTAGGTGGAGCCATCATCAGCCATCATCATTTATTGACCACTGCATTATCATGATTATTCATCATATTAATTGTTCTTTTGTCAGTTTGTATCAAATTGGGATCTAAATGTCATTATCTAAGCCTACCTGCACTCCAGTCCACCATAATTTACTTGCAACCACATTTAAAATGCAGTCCTCATGTATTTTTTGGAAAAAACATAATAATTTTATCGCCCACTCTGTAGGAAAAATATTAGATCTGTTTGATGGAAACTTCCGTTAATAAATCCAGGTTCAACAGTGAAAATATCGCTGAAGCATGCCTTATTATGTATGTTACAGTTACATATAGCGAAATAATTCACAAACAATATCTCAGCAGACTGACTTAGTTCCACGCAATCGGACCTCTTTTGATTTTTTAATCGAGACATGAGCTGTGTAGGCCTACCCCTATTTAAAGTCCCCGTTTTAGTGTAAGATTAATCGGATTTCACGGCATAGACTAGTTATTAGCAACCTACGCGATATATAATGTATAATGGATTCATCAGCTTTTTCTGTGGAAATATGAATTAATGTTACATTTTGGAATAGCTACCATAGTAACTTATCATGCTTATCAGGGGCGTGGTGTCATGTCTATCAATCAGAGGGTGACGACCACATATACTTATCATATAACACGTGACGTAACCGAAGTAGTGTAAATGTTCAGTGGTTCAACGTCTGCGACGCTGGCCCTAAGCTAATCCAACATAGGTTTTATGTGGAGTGTTTGTTATTTACGCACCCAGCAAACACAAGACGTTGACCCGATGATGGCTTGATTTAGAATAGCCGTCCAACATTACCCATTTCTATATTCAACGTCCCATGTTTGTTCTAGGTGCGTATAGTATTACATGTAACGGTATAGCCAGGTATTCATGCATGTACATCAAGGAATCTATGTTTGTCCAATGTTGGTCCACCGTCTGCGACTCTGAACCAACATTACCCCAACATATGATGAATGAATGTATGGTGTTTACCGGGATGTAGGTTGTTGAGATGGTTGGTTGGTTGCCAACCTGACTTCCGACTTATGGTTATCCTGTTTCCGTCCTACAACCTCCACTAAATATTATGACAGGTTAAAGCATCTCCGGCAACACTACTCTACAAACACTATCCTTCTCAAAACGTTGTGCCAATGCTGCTCGTTGACACAATCTGCTTGAAACTGCAGACTCTTTAATTATACATGTATGTATTTTAACGTTTTCTGTCAAATAAGTACCACCGTTCACCTCACCAATATTTGTTTGTGATGATAAGATATTGACACAAAATTTGAAAGACGACTTAAGATTTCTTTGGCGACATTACCTTACTTGAGGATATAAAGATCCTAAATTTGTCATGGTTTCACGGAGAACATTTAGTCTAATAGGCTTAAACACTATTTAGATTTTCCTGAACATGCTAAATACTTTATGAGTATAAATATGAGTATAAACATGATAAACGGTCGATTGTCAGACATTGAATTAAACTGTTGAAAGGCCCAATACTGGCGTCGCCGAGTGGCCTTGACAGTGCCGATGTGGCTCGGGGCTCGCTATTTTTATACATAATGGCCGCACGCAGACAGTGTTTCCACTTGTAAATTGAAATAGGATGGCGACAAGGTGCTAGAAGTTTCGTGATTTTTTTTTATTTCTGGTTTGCCCTAGAGTTAGCCTATATAATTATAATATAATGGTGTCCGTGTATCCCTTTATTTGCATGTTTATTCTCTAATAGCTGAGTTACAATGGCAGCGTTTTCCCCTCTCATTCATAATTTGGTACAGGTAAGAGTAGAATGGATTGTCTTTTTTCCATACCATAGTGTACGCGGAGCCGCGGGCAGAGATGTTGGCGTGTAGTTACCACAGAAAGAGGTGTATGCACAAAACATCTGTACCTGACAAATGATCAAACTGCTGGCCAGGTTTTCGCATAATCAAGCCCGTCCATCCCCCGATTCATAATATATATCCACAGCTCGCAAACACGGACATGTGTCATTTCCATCCCCCCCCCCCCGGTATATCCAGAGAGCAGGAGATGCGAAGAGTGTGTTGGTTTAATGCTGGGCCACCGTCTGCGACGCTGACCCAACATTAACCCTATCAGTGCGGGGAACGTCTTTAGACGTCAGAATCTGACGTCTAGACGTCAGATTCCGACGTCTAAAGACGATCCCCACACTGAAAGAACTAACAATTTATAATGGCCATCGACCCTCACCCGTAACATATAGTAGATATACAGAATGAGATAAAGCGAAAAGAGCTATCTAAGCCGTTTATGATTATTTAATATTGTAAAACCTTTGCACTCCATTGGTTATTCAAAAATTGTTTCAGCGCTGTAAGGGTTTAACTTGGTTAAGCCATGCAACACACATTGGTCTTCTGTCGTTTTCTGGGATCCATACGTGGTGTATCATCATGATCCTTGCGGCTTGTGTTGAGACAAGATACACGGATCGGGCGCCGCAGGGACCTCCCTGTAAACATCACATGTGGACACCATGTAGCTTTATTGATGTGGACGTTGGGCCAACGTTAAGCCAATTTCAGTTCAACGTCTCGTTTTTTCAGTCTGGCAACCCCAGACGTTGACACAGCTGGTTTAATGCTGTGCCGTCGTCTGTGATGGCAGTCCAACATTAGGCCGACGTCTTGTGTTTACTGTGGTTTGTTTCTCCTACTCATGGGGCATTTGAACCTCTTAACTTCTTTTTTTGTCATCCGTAGATGATACAGTTATCGCAAGTACTGCACAATATCCCCTCTCTCTGATGCACAATTCTTCATGCTATGATATACAATGTATATATAGTGTAATATATGACTGAATGACTATAGTTTTTATTTGCGGTCCATGGCAAAATATATTTATGTCCTCTCAATTTGTTGGGTTACTTGTATTCTTGACCTCTAAACCTGAACATAGAAGACTCGAATCTTTGTCGGGCCGGACGTTTGTTCATGTACAGTGTTCCGAACTGTTCAAATGCCACGAGTGTTTAGTATATGATACAGTGCACTGCAGTATAAATACCTCTTTGAAATCGGGTTTCTGTGTGTCGCAATCATCAGTCTTTGATACTCGGGTGATCCTTGTTTATTTTTCTATGAAGAGTAACAAATAATTGTTCGACATTTGACTTTATACTTTTGGACCGCTTTCTTTTGAAGGTTACTGGATCCACACAAACTTTTAATATGAGCAAAAATTAACCCCATACATCACAATTTCGTATTTACCATGATTCACGGGCCTTCATACATGTATGTATTCTCCCTAGTTCCTTCTCTCTTGCAATTCTGACTTGTCCGAAGTAATTAGGTTTCAGAAAAGTTGGCTAAAGCTAATAACTTATCACTGCCTTTTGACCCCTAAAGCGCTAAATTAAATAATTGATGTTTTCGCCCACTTGGAAGTTGTGTCTCGCTACCGCGACCCACAACTTCAAGTGGATGAAAATATTTTCAGATTTGTTTAATTTGTGCCTTGTTGTTGAAACACTTATTTCATTCCCAATAACTGTGATTTAACCTGCTATAATATAAACAGATAAAAAAACGATCTTAGTCATGCTTGGGTTGAACGGACTAATATTTAATCCTTTCAGTGTGGGGACCGTCTTTGTACGTCAGAATTTGCCGTCTGTAGACGTCAGATTCTGACGTCTAAAGACGATCCCCTCATTGAAAGTATTAAAATATTTATAATGACCGTAGACCATAACATAGGTATTCAAATGAATCGGAAAGAGCCAACTGAGACATTTATGATGATATCAACTCCATGGTTGATACAAAAATAGTTCAGCGCTTTAAGGGTTAATGTTTGAATTGAAGGTCGATCATGTATTTAACACTAAGTTGGCCCGTATACATCATCTTCCCCCGCAAGGTTTGTTACTCCTCAGGTCGCATACTGACCTCGCTGTGCTAAGACTTGCTGCTGGGAAGATGGTATACAGTCACTGTCTGTTATTCATCCAGACAACGATCGATATAATCATGATAATAGTGAATATATATATACTCGAGGTCCGCTCTGTTGGCATTCTGTTACTCACATGTGGTCAACATTATCACCTGGATATTGTTCCCTTGAACATGTTGAAGCCAATATGTTGTACGAGCCACTCATTTCTGTGGCTCATATAACAGTTGTATAACACTTAGGTTTTTATGTGAGATAAGATGACCTATTTTTCTGCTAAATATATATTGAAATGTGACACCCGAGACTCCATCGTTTACAGGTGCTGTATTTCAGCAGAAAAGTCATCTGTACATTGTGGACTTTAGCATGTAACTAGTCACAGAAATCTCGCTGATCATGCCAATACTGAATAGCAATGCATGAATGACTATGATGTTTATTCACTAACTATTATCTGCTAAACCAGTAAAATATTGCAATAGCTGACATGGCTTGCTCAAAATGCTGCCTCACGCAGTCTTAAAGTTGAAATGATTACTTTTTGATGGTAATTATTCAACTCACCATGATGATCTACGTTGCTTAGTCTTACACTCAAAACTGAATGACTAGCGAAAGCAGAATATTGTGATCTTAGAATTTGTCACTTTATTTTAAATATTTTTAATTGATTTTTACCGATTTATTTATATATATATTAATACACAATCCTCTTACCATCCGCCGCCTGGTATTCATGTTAAACAATTATACTTGGAGATAGTACAACAACTCATTAATAGTGAATAGACCACACTGCACAGCCATTTACACAGTACACAAAAATAACTGGTTTACCACCCCTCCAATTTGTTCATTGATTTAAGACTACCCAATGCCTGAATATACTATTCCCCAGAATCATTACCCATGTAGTACATGACAGGATGCATCATGGTCTATATTCTCAATCTCATAAGATAACTATTCAGGAAAAGTATGATCCATGGTTATGTAGACCCGAATACCCGGGACAACCAGATGGTCTTAGCCCTAACTGTAGCTGTCTGTGACTATACAATGTATTTGCACCAGACCTCGTGGACTTATCAAGCCTCAAAGTTGGGCTGACGTTTACGAGGCTGTCCCAGCTTTGAGCCGGCGTTGACTGGCTATCTATAATGTGAGCCGTGTGTGCGCCATGACCAGTGTTCTTTACCTGGGCGCCCACAAACAAACACACGGACATGATCATAGCGCGTCCAGTCTCTTGTTTTTCTCCTGCAGACTTCCCAGCAAACACGAGACGTTCAGCCAATGTTGGTACAATGTTGGACCAGCGTCGTAGACGATGGTCCAACATTGTACCAACATTGGCTAAACGTCTCGTATTTGCTGGGTTCCTACTGAGATTCTTGCACGTCTGGGATCTTAAAGCTCAATTGAATAAGGCACGACCTTAACAGGAATATAAGTTACAGCTCGCTCCTAATTGATTAGCAGTGTAATTAGTGTTATTCAAAATTCACGATTATGTATCTGAATAATTCATGAATGAATTTTGATTTGGTTTTCTTTGTGAAAATAGTTTCTTTAAATCCGGTTGATTGATACATAATTTAAATCACTATTTATCAGTTTATAGTATTTTGACCCGTGTAAAAATTTATTATAATATAAATAGATAGCGATATTTAATTTTATTTTTTTACATCATGTACATTAGGAATATTATGTTATCATTTCAAAGTGTGCTTATACAGGTTATCATGGTTATGGGCGCGTGGAATATGAGTTTAATGCAATTAGCCTAAACATTTTTTTAGGAAACTGAGAAGTTTTAAATATCGCTTTAAAGTGGTATATAATTATATCCTGAGGCTGGCTTATTGTTACTCACAACAAACACGAAACATTGCTGGCCCAGAGTTGTAGCAATATCAAGTCTACGTTTACTAGATCTGACATCAGACTGCCCACGATGCAGTAATATTTAATCCTGGGTCATGATCTTCATGCTGCCCGGTGTTAGATCATTATTGTTTTCGAGTTTTATGCGATTATATATCGATTGAAATAATAATTGAAATGAGTAAATATTTTTAGCTGACAACTAATACACAAAAGGTAGTTGCGATACTGACTGATAAAAAAATACTTTTAAGAAAGTGTGAATACATGCATTAGGAGTATACTGTTATTTTAGATAAATGCTAATGAAAATTTGGACTCAAAATATTAAAGAGCAGGCCTATTTGTTTCTGTTGCTTCTCTTTATGTGAATGAGCTAGCTTGAGATGTTTTATTACGGTGTAGTTTGATCTTTCATATGGCCGCGGGAAACTCGGCAAGCATCCCGGTAAACGTAATTATACATGTTATCAGTAAGTTAGAGACCTCTCCGCTTTTATCATGTTTATGTGGGGATGGATGTGATTGATGGTCGACAAATATTGGCTCTAAATCACAGTACATTCTGGCACCCCACAAAACATGAGATGGTGACCCTATTTTGCTTACGACGTTGACCCAACTTTAAAACAACATGATCTATGGTCGACGTCCCTTCAGGGAATAATTTGCTCTAGAAAAATTGTGTAGCAGTTGTGTAGCCTTGCTTGTGCCGATACCATTTTCCATGTCACATGATGTCAAAGCTGCTACACCAACATAGTAATTATGTTTTTAATCGGCTCTTGCTTGCTGGTTTGATTACATCTTTATTTTACTGAAGGACTTAGTCTTATCCGAAATATCCTGAAGTGAAGTAAAGGATCAAGATATGCCCAAATCTATATGTATTTCACCTCAATGTGATTTCTTTTATGTACTTTTGTTTTACCTATCAATCATAATTTAAGAGTATATATCACTATATGCAAATTATTTGCAGAAACTAAGAAAATGTTACAAGTGTCACATCGAGTTATCATATGAGCGTATATGACGTTGATGTTAGGCAACTCTATTTATGACATTTATTTTTAAATCTTTTATCTCTAGATCAAGTGATTCACTGCGTGTGACGTATATCAAGCTGGATGATGATATAGGCTTACGGCAGTGCTATAAGTGTTTTCCCATTCCCTCTGTGTATTTAACTGCAGGTCCTATTTCACCTGCTTGGAATCAAAGGCTGGTATCTGCTACTTGGTCATTTTGCTCACACCACTTTTAAGATTTCTTAGAAACATATTGCTCTGACTGGTCAGTGGTATTCGTAGTTTTGCTATAATTATGGGACGCGCAAGTTTTAAAAGCATAAAATATAGCGTCCCGTTATATTACCAATCAAAGGATACGCCGGTTTCTTGTAGATTAGAAATATCTCTTGGAACACTGCGAATGTTGTTCATTCCGCCTACTTTCTTTTTGTTAATGTTAACTTCATATAAGTTTGCATGACTAAAACATGATCTTACATAGGTTAGGTACTACATATAGAGTCTATTATAATTGCTTTCAATAAATATATTACGATACGTTAAACGTTTTTATTAAAGAGATAGGACGAACTGTAAGGAAAATACTACTACATTTGCTAGTTTTTTACAATGTTTAGTACAATGTTTCTCCTCACTGATCCAACTTTTGACCCCGTCTTTGATCTTTGAACTGATCCATTATGCTGTAAGTATCAATTATATGTACGGGATAACTTCCGAAATTGCCTTCCCTGCTCAGAATAGAGGTATAACTGTCATCCCAGTCCGGTTTCTGGCTCGTCAGCAGCCATACTGATGCATGGTATGATTGAGAAGCAGTGACAAGGTATGGACAACCTGTCTCGATGAAGGTCTCCCTCCTGTACACATGGTGCAGGTGCACCACAACACTATCGTGCAAAGACAAACAGCAGTAACTGCTTACTTTTCAAGTGAGCTGTTACTGCTGTTTGTCTTAGGGCTGTAGGATTCTGTTCTGCCATCGAGTACTTGCATACTGACCGCCGTGCAAAGACAAACGGCAATAACTGCTTACTTTTCAAGTAAGCAGTTACTGCTGTTTGTCTTAGGTTGTAGGAATCTTTTCTGCCATCGAGTACTGGCGAACTGACCGCCGTGCAAAGACAAACAGCAGTAACTGCTTACTTTTCAAGTGGGCAGTTACTGCTGTTTGTCTTTGCACTCAGAGCTCGCCTTAGCATCTGTTTGAGCAAGGAATCTGAATAGAGACTCCGTGGTGTGAGTCACTACTCAATCTAAACCATGCCACACAAAGCGTGGATTATCGGTATAGCTATCAAATAAGCCAACGACGGCACACCATCTTATGTGAACCATTCTGTTGTCATGTACAAGGTGTAGTTCTTTAGTATTTTTCTTTCATTTGGAGCCGAGTATTACACCAAATTTAATAAAACACGCACTTTAAAAAAAAGAAGGTTACCTGTTGAGTTGAACTCTTTCAGGACGGGTACCGTCTGTAGACATGGTAGACGTGAGATTCTGACGTATAAAGACGGTCCCCTGACTAAAAGAATTAAACTATTTTTAACGGACGTAGACCCATAATATAGGTCATTCAAATGAAGCAGAAAGAGCTAAATAAGACATTATGATGATTTCACATTGAAAAAACCCTTTGTTCTCCATGGTTTATACACAAATATTTCAGCGTTGTAACGGTTAAATGATTCCCGTGCCATCGTCAGCCCGGCATTTTATACGTGTGTGTTAACCCTTGTGCTGCTGAGACTATCTATACGTTTTCAAGCTTGTCTCAAATCAAATTTATAGATGCCGCTTTTCCATTATCTGTCAACTTGTTCATAGACTAGAATTCGTAATTTTTATTATTATTTTGTGTTGCGCATTTACCAGTTAATAACAGAAATTTTATTTCAGACATTACAGGAATAACTGATAAATTGTTTTTTTCGCCACAGCCACACAAATTCAAAAAATATTTTAAAAATATTTCTAATATATCATGTATATGGACATGTTAAGGAGCCAAATGAAAATTATTGTTTTTGGCCTGACCAAAGAAAATAGAATCATTTCGCTTAATCAAATAAATCAGTTTTGAAAATAATTTTTCGTCATTTGAAGCTGCAAGTGCGTTACTAGTTCCCAACTTCAAATGAATGAAAAATAGAAATAAACAATTTAGCAGCACTAGTCCAGGCAGGAGACAGGATTAGATCAGATGTGAGTTTGATCCGTGATAAAGACAGGATGTGTGGACTAGCTTACACATGGAGCTGCAGCAGGCTGACACGTGGAGCATGGATATCACTATCACGTAGACCACGGATATCCAAGCAAAACCACAGTTAGTCCAATGCTTTGCTAGCGTCTGCGACGCTGGCCCAGCATTGGACTAACTGTGGGTTAACGTCGTCTATTTGCTGGGATTGTGATCTCCTGGTCTGTAAGATCAATATCCACAGAGTAGAATACCTAGGCTAGATTGTGTGACGTCCCGCCATCTGCCAAAATCAGCTTTCGATCTGAAGCCCTGTGTGATTCTCATTGTTTTGAGATTTCGACGTATTTTGCTCGCTCCCTTTTACTTTGTATGTCAAGTACTTCACTTGGTTAAGAATTTTGATGCAAACAAAGAGATATAAAAATAAATTTAAACATTTCACAGTAACCCAGCAAGCGCGATCCTTTGACGCACTATGGCAATTCTTCATATGATTATGTTTAAACACTCTCGGGAGTGAAATGACTGTTTAAACATCAATATTTGTAAATGTTTAGTCTAAAAAAAAACAAATATGAGTAATTTTAACCACTTGAGGTTGTGTCTCGCTACCGCGATCCACAACCTCAAGTGGTTAAAATTTGAGTGAGTTAATTTAGCAGGATAAGGAGTTATCGTCATGATCGTGTAATATGTTCACACATATTTCAAAAAATTAGCTTTATTCATTAGGATTTTACTCCTCTCAGATATAGCCGTACATATATCTAGCCGCGACCATATAGTCTGACAGGTATGTGTGTTTATTGACAGCGAATCTGTACCTAGCTATAACCAATGATAACCCTAGACATTGGGCCAGTGATGGCTAAATGCTGGGTTGGCGCCGTAGACGCTGGCCAAATGCTGAGCCGACAATTGGCGTGGTATCCTATCAGCTGCACGTATATAGAGAGCGTTAGCTGGGACAGCGGGGGCTCAAATGCCGACACTAGATTTGATCTCGATCCTAATAACTAACACCTTAACCTTCTGAGTACCACCGCAGGTTTTATCAGTATGTAGTATACATAGTGTACATGTCTGTCATTTATATAGGGTATGTTACTTTGCTCATCCCAGCCGTGAAGCCCTGTATGCTACATTTTAATCGTTAACTAAAGAATGCGAAGTTAGTGCTGTGCAAGATCTTTTCAAATAACTGTTATAAATGTTTAGATAAGCTTTTTGAAACACTGCTCCTTCCCAACGATTACTAGACACAAATTTATTGAATGAGATTTAACAGCCTATTTATATATTATGTGATATCGCTGTCATATATGTCATGATCTATATCTCTGTTCAACATGTTTAATATACATAAATAATAAATAAAAATGCATCACCAAGCGTTTACGTTTTATTAGGTGTTGATATTTTCTAATCAATTAATTGTAATCAAAATATATCGGATGATGCATATGTATCTGCATTACTAGGAGGTCAAGGGTTAACCCTTACAAAGCCGAATTATTTGTGTTCAAATTATGGAGACTGAAGGTTTTTTTTTAATATGAGATCATCATAAATGGTTCAGTTAGCTCTTTCCGATTCATTTGAACACCTATGTTATGAGTCTAGGGTCATTAAAAATATTTTTACTCTTCAAGTGCGGGATCGACTTTAAGCGTCAGAATCTGACGTCTACAGACGTCAAATTATGACGACTAAAGTCGATCCCAGCACTGAAAGGGTTAAATGTACTATTTCAAATGCTCACAAGAAGTTTTAAAGACTATTATGTCGTGATTGCTGCACTGATCCAGTGAAGCCCTCATTATGTTGAAGAGAAGCCATATTTCAATTCAAATGTGCATTTTTTTGGAATTAAAATGTGATTGTGCCGCTTGGCACTTACTTTATCGGATCGTATTTAACTTCTTCAATTCACGACTCCTGACTTAACCCTTGTGATGTTACGTCCTTCACTCAACTGAACATCAGAGACTCTCACCGTGATGTGGGCTCAGTAAAGCTACGTCCGTGTAAGACATTTTCAGACAAGTCAATAAGATGACCTACACTGAAATCGATGAAATGTGTTATGATAGATACTCAGTTTTTCAAATAATGCTTTTTGACAGGCTTCTATAGCAAAATTATTTTCGTCATTTTAAGCTGAAAATTGCTACGTCCGTGTAGGATATTTTCAAACAGATCTCAAAATTGTACTGCTGGGTCTCCCAAATAAATAGAATGACATTGAAATCGATGGAAAAATATTTCTCATCATTTGATGTTGTAAATTGCTAGCGCAATCTCCAGCTTCTAATGACGCAAATGTGTTACCAGCAAATGTACAGGACTCAGAGTTACATTGATTTATTAGCTGGTGCATAACCCGTCGCTCCTACGCCTACTTATCAAAATACACAGATCAAAAATGTGTTCAAGGATCAATACGGTATAGTCCTATACCTCTGATCTGTTGATTAATTGCGCGTGTCAAATTGGAAAGAATAAACGGTTACATGTATACCACTGTAATGTTCACACAATCCGACACGTACAGCCTGGGGAATGCGAGACGTTTATCCAATGTTGATTCAATGTTGGATCAACGTCTTTTGTTTTCTGGGGCATTTTTACTGTACAAGGTCGTTTTGGAAATTCCCACGTATGTGCTTTGATCGTCTTTCTTGAACCCGGTTTATGATGAACTAACATTGTGCTATAGCGCCGTGTATAGCGTCCCCTTGGATATGAAAGGGTGTATGACATAGTGGCAGATAAACCCTTTCATATCCAAGGGGACGATAGATAAACACATTAATCAGTAAATTTGAGCTTTCACTTCAGTTACATCTGTACATACTTGTCATTGAAAATATAAATTGACCTGAAACAAAAAAAGGCGCTCTTCGAATTGTTGGCCATGCTTGACAACCCAGAAAACCTGAGATGTTAACTCAATGTTGTTTTAATGTTGGGTCAGCGTCGTAGACGTTGATCCAATGTTAAAACAACATCTCGTGTTTGTTTGGGAAGGATATGACTATCTCGTGGTTATGATATATGTGTAGTACATGTATATATTATTATTATATATGTATATGTATGTAGACTTGTTGTAGGGCCAATGATTTTCCGCGATCGCGGAAAACGGACGGAATTCGCGGAATATACCCTGTGAAACGGAATTGCATATTTCAAAGTTCAAACGGAAACGTCATTTTATGAGTCTAAATCCACTTATTTCACACTGTTTTTCATTGACTTCAACCCTTATCCTGTTGATCGCGGCATTTGCCGCGACTTTGACAGTGCTGATTGCGGCATATGCCGTGTCTACATGTGATCGCGGCATTTTTCCATTTTCGAAATCCATTGCAATGACGTCACTCAGCTTGACTATTTTTAGCCATTTTTATTTTAGACAATTATTCCCGGTTCCGGTACACGACGCATACGCAAACATTATGTAAATGAGCCGGAGCTTGCCGAAATCGGCCGAGGACTCCCGAATCACAGCATGAGTGGTATGACTTAATGTTGGGTCTACGTTGGCTAAGGTGGCTAGGAAATGAGAATACAATCAATACTGCCATGACCGCCGCGTGTGGGTTGATGAGGGGCTGGATGGGTCAGCACTTTTTCCATCGGCGATTATTATACTAGTCAATTTTTTATTATTGCTTGGCATTGGTAAGATACTAATATATGCAGTTATAATTATACAAAAAAAAGTGTTTTTTCTTGTTTCGTTCTGTTGATGATTTTGGCAATCAACAATTGTGTTGTTATTCAATTATAGAGCTGAGTTACTTGTAGCACACTCAGTCACTGTATTTTAGTCAACAATCTGTAAAAATTGCGCTGAAACGGAATGAAACGGAATTCACCAAAACATGAAACGGAAAATCAATTTTTTTGAAACGGAAAATCATTGGCCCTATTGTTGGTACGATCACGATCCAGGTGTCTACCCTTCTACCATGTCTACCATATGTGCACCATTACTAAGCTGCTTACATGTACACCATCGTGTCTTAGAACCCACATATATTAGCGTATTCGTAGTTAGAAGGATCTCGCCCTCCTCTATGTTCCGTAACCACACGTTGTGGAGGGTGGCGTTTGCTAACTATTGATACTTGCTTGTAACAGTTTAATACTATTTATAGTAGACACCATCCGTGTTAAAAATTGTGTAACTACTAAGTCGTACATGTACATGTATCCGGACAAAATACTATGTCGTTTGATTGATAGTTTATTTATTTGGTAGTTTTGCAAATACTTTACTTGGAATTTCATGCCCAGCAATCAAGACTTCTAATAGAGACGTCTGCCAGATCACTGCAGACTAACGCTAAAACTTGCAAATAAACCGTAAACATGATAGTAGTAGATCACAATCATCTACTCTGTCAGCCCTAACCACATTACCTGCAGATTACAAGATAATGGACTTCAAGTCATGCTCAAGTAAATGTTATTATTTACATGAGATATTTATTTTTTATTAATACTTTACCTACTTTATGTTGTGCAGAAAAAAATATGAAGATACTTTATTTTCTCATATGAAAAAGCATGTGGATATTGAACATGATTATTTCACAGGAGAAGGTGTCATCTCCTACCATGTTTACATGATGCATCTGTTAAATACTTATTCTTGCATATACAATGACTGCTATTATGTGCCATTCATATCTTACGCCTGGGTATTTTGTCCGAAACGTCATACAGTGGGAAATCCATCAATTACAAAATGGCGTGTATTATCATTATATAGAAAGGATGAGTGAATAAGTGGAGGGCTCAGGCGCTTTAGTAATTATAGTACGGCTTGTGAACACACCAGCAAATAAAGCTCCCCCTGTGTTACTCATCTCTATAGCCAGGAGAAATAATGAAACTCGATAGATTTGTAGATTTGAATATACGAGGCGCTGCGCGCCGAGTATATTGAATCTACGAATCTATCATAATTGAGTTCTTTCTTCGACTTAAACTACGCAGAATATGCACATGTGTTTCAAGATTTTATATAGAAAAACGCAATTTCATTGTTAGCTGGTTAAACCACGAAACATTGGCCATGCAATTTTATTGTTAAACCCGTATATTATTTGTATTGTGCCCGACCTGGCCAGTATTACAAATAGCAATAGATTTGTAGATTCAAATCTACTGTTTTAACAATAGACTGACGTCACATGTGTATTTTAAAGCCAGGATAACTTACAATGCATTTAGCCAATTGATTTCAACTGGGAGATCATTGTGTATTGTACTATTTTGTACATTGGTGATGTAAGATGGATTATTTCTTGATTCAAACTTTGGGAAGAGTAGTCTGTTTATCATTACATTAGGCATTGATAGTGGACTGTAACCTCTCCCTCTACCACATGCTTACATTTTTATTTCCCGCCCACGAAGTTGGGGGAGCGATATTGTTTGCAGCATATCTGGTTTCTGTCCGTTTTGTTTCTATATGATATCTCGAAAACCATGAGCTGGATTGTTTTCCTATTGCACACACACACATTCCATAGGGGGTGTAAATGTGCCTTTTGGGGGTTATGATCTAATTTTTGACCTTCGATTTTGCAGTTATTATTGACTTTAAAATGTCTGAAGATAGATCCCTTTTCCAGGCGATATCTCGAAAAGTGTTTGCTGGATTGCACATATTGCACACACACATCCCTTAGGGGGTGTAAATGTGCCTTTTTGGGGTTATACTTATAACCTTTGACCTAATTAATGGCTGTGGATAGGTCCTGTTTCCAGACGATATCTCGGAAATCTATTTGCTGGATTGTTTTCATATTGCACACACACATCCGTTAAGGGATGTAGATGTGCCTCTTCCGGGTAAGACTTGAATTAATGGCAGGGGATAGGTCCTGTTTCCAGACGATATCTCGGAAATCTATTTGCTGGATTGTTTTCATATTGCACACACACATCCGTTAACATGGTTAAGGGATGTAGATGTGCCTCTTCCGGTTCATATTGCACACACACATCCGTTAAGGGATGTATATGTGCCTCTTCCGGGTAAGACTTTAATTAATGGCAGGGGATAGGTTTTGTTCCTTCATATTGCACACATGCATCCTTTAGGGGGTGTAGTTGTGCCTTTTGGGGGCTATGACCTTTGCTCTATGTTTTCGTTTTTTAATAACTATTCAGAGTACTGAAGAGTTTTTAAAAAACGAAACTGCTCGTTATCTGTACTCTATCTGACTTGGTTTTTTTTCGGCAGCATAGGCTTGTTCTCTGTCTTCTATAACTTTTTCTTATGTTTCTGTTTGCCAAGTTACAGCATACATGTATTGCAATACATGTATTTAAGGCTGGAGATTTAATATGCAAAATATTATCTAGTCACATTATGTCATAATCTGTATTAATACCTAATTTCATGAGAGTTTTGTTTATGTGTTGTAGGCAAAACAGCTCGCTGCTATCAAGTGGCTTGTCTATAAGGCTTTTGATGCTAAGGTTCCTGATGACTGGTCGGAACCGTTCTATGAGGATGATCAGGTATACATTGTTACTATTAACCATTTAATATAAATAATTATAAAATCGGACTTTTCAATGCATGGTTAAGTATTATTAGTCTACGGATATATACTGCTTAGTCTGCATTCACTTTACAAGACTGTTAAAGTTGATCATTTTCGTAGAATAAGAATAAGTGATGGTTTGTCAAAATGTTGGCAATGAATTTGAAATATTTTCTTTAAAGCAAGAATTTATTTAGTTTTAAAAGAGATCTTAATTTTCCAATATGGCAGCCCAAAAAGCTTCTGAGTGCGATATCTATGATGTATTTTTGATGATCTAAATGGGGTTTTTTCGAGGAAAGTCCTTTCAAGTTTTTGGCGGCACCTATTTTGGTCTGAATAACTTTTGGGAAGAATCAATTTACCGTAAAACAAAATAGCTGACGGTGGTCATCTTATTTTTTTTGCTGGGGGGGGGGGGGGTATTTTTGGATAGACTGATCTAGTTTTTAGTGGCATTTATTCACTTTAAAAGATAAGAGAAACTGTATAAGATACCAGCAGCACAAGGGTTAATGTGCTAAATTAAAGACTAAAAGATCACAACTCACAATTAAGCTGACCAGTTGATATCATCATTTTGCAAGAGCATTAACCCTTTAAGCCTTCACGGTACATTACAGCATCATTTTACATCCCTGAAAACAGACTTGACTTTCTTACAACCAAGTGTTATAGAAGGAAAATTTCCGTGAAACTGGTTTACCAATATCTGGTAATTTTCTTTAATTTTTAAACCGCATTAAATCATCTTCATCCACTACAAGTCGAGAATTGCGACAGCAATTCGCGGCTTGAAAGGGTTGTTTTTCAACAATAATTATTATCATGATATACATCGTGCACACGCTATTTTTTCTGTTGTTTTTCAGGGGGAGATGTGTTTGAAGCCTGCTATTCTTCATGGACTCGCCACCTCACAGCTCTATTGTAAAGCATGTTCCACACTATTTCACAACAGTGTCACCAAACCAACTGGTCAGTCAATGAGTGCTTTTCATTTACAGACATTATTTGTTCTTGTTAAAATTAATTACAAATTTTTCAAAAATACTATTTTTACTTGATCATTAGTCTGATGTTTGCATCAGAGAGAATTATAAGATGTCAAGGGCAAACTTTATTCCAGATTGTTTGTTTCAGCAACTACACTAGTTTAATTTTATTTATAAGGACAAAAGCATAATAGGGGGTCGCCGTATGATTTTCAGCCATTTTTCTTCATTAATTAATTAATTCTGAACTCCTGTGACTCGGGTTTGTGTGGGGGAAAAACGGTACGAATCCCAACAAATCAACAATCACCCCTCACAAATAGCAATTTCCACATATGACACAGGAATTTAGGTTCTATTTTGCTTACCTGATCCTATAATTGTCAGTAACACAACGTGATGGATCAAATGTGTTTATAAAAAATCTTTTGTTGCAGGCCATACAGATTTACTACAGTTTCTTGCACGACAGGGCTTCTATGCAGTGGACACAAGCGAGTCAGCTATCACAGATAAAATCCTTGCACAGAGAGCACCTTTCAGACTAGTAAGATAATCTGTCTAGTCAGACTAGTAACATTATCTGACAAAATAGACATGTTTTACAAAATCTAAAATATCACTTTTATCTGCATCACTGTATCCTCAGGATATGTATATTTGTGGATTAAAATATTTACATCAGAGGTACCCAGCCAACATGAGACGTTGGGCCAATGTTGATTTACTGTTTACCAACAGTAAGCCAACTTTGGGCCAATGTGCCATGTTTGCTGGGTACTGATATAGTTTTGCGTTTATGCCACATTGTGAACATCACTGGCCAGGGTAAACGTATAGAGGATCATTTTCAGATAGCTCATATTCAGAGGCCTTAAGAAATCTCACAAAGGACCTATTTTCAAAGGATCTAGTGGTGGAAGCCTACAAATGAAGTAATGACCAATGAGTTCAGAACAACTCTATCATGTCTATGCTCTATGATGTACAGCTGTAGTGATGTGTTTTTTTTTTTAAGTTTTAAAGATATTGTAGTAAAAGAAACCAATTTACAAAGTTATTTTTTTCCTGCAATATTATTGTCAATTATGTGTACCAAAGTATTTATATATGAACCAGAAAATGAGAAATGCATCTTACTAGAAGAAGATTAATGTCATATTTAATATACTGTATACCAATTTCAAATATTTATGACGCTATACAGTGCTGCAGTGGTTAAAGCTGCCTGCTTGGAAAGTCGGGAGATCGCAGGATCGAAACCCGCTCTGGCATTCAAGTTTAAAAGAAACAAAATGTTTCTTCCCTGCATACTTGTAAAAGATTCAATATTGTGGGGAGCCTCCGTGACTAGCTAAACCTCAGACCGCCATACTCCTGGCCCAGTTTAGCCTATATGTGCTCAAAGGTTGCCTAAAAACTCCATTCATTTCATTTCTTACACTACACAGAGGTTAATTTTGAATTATGAGTGTTTATGGGCTTCATTTCAATTTTTTCTTTTATTCATTACAGAAATGTCACCTGGCAGTGATCGACACATTGATGCAAGCATACAGTCAACACCTACTGGCCGTGGAGCGTGTCGTCAAAGCTGTCAGGTACAATATACTTAGCATCCATTCTGAGTTACCACATGAGAAAGTGGCAGACACAGATACAAATAAGTAATAAGAAAGATGTTATCCTGTCATGAGTTATTGAGTCGTGTAGTTATTTGTGTGATGTTGACTCATTTTTTATTCATTTTGTAAAAGGAGACTCCTGCTTCACAAATAGATCTTGTATTATCAGATGTACTCAAGAATCGTTACAATGTTGCCTACAGAATCAGCTTATAATTTTGCTGGAAAAAAATACTGATTGACCCTTAAACCCTTCACTTCTAGGCCCAAGTGCCTTCCAGGATCCAGGTATACTAGTGTCAATTGATACATGCTAATGAAAATTTCTGTCATATATTGATACGTATATTGACAAATGCCGACAGAAATTTCCGTCATGTATGGAAGTGAAGGGGTTAAAGTGCTACATTATAAAATTAAAATGTTTTGCCCATTTGATGTTGTGTTTCGCTTTTATGGCCCACAACTTCAAATGGATAAAATTACATCATGTCAATCCAGCAAATTTATTGCTCATTTCTCCTGAAAATTATGTTTAAAGGCGAAATTAAAAAGTTGAAAACTAGCTCTTTAAGGATTGATTTAAACAACTCATTATAGGGTAGATAAAGGATAGGATACAGAAAAAGTGTCTTGTTAATCTTCATCAGCATTAATGTTTCCCTCACAGAAGTTTTGCCCATGTTGAAGCATCGAGTGAGTTACCGTCAGGTGTGGATGACACACTCATGTTCTGGTTGAACAAGGTGTGTGGCAGTGTCAGACAGCAGCTCACCAAGTATAATCAACAGGTGGGTTTAGTTTTTCCAATTGTTTTTTGAATTATTCAGATTTATTTATTGTCTCGCCTAAATTAAATATAGATATTTTTTTGTGTATGTTGGAAAGTGTGGAATTGTATTTTTCATTGTGCTGCACTGTTTATTATAACATCCAGCTACAAATGTAAAACAAAATTAGTATGCCTATACTGCAAGTAATTTTAAATAAAGAATATATCTATTTCAACTTTAGTTTTGCTTTATTTTCACTCTTGTATGAATTAAAAATAAATTTAAGCTAATTTGTACTTCATGCAAAAGCTGTTTAGTTTTGTCATAAATATTTTTTTGCTTTGCTCTAGGTTTTACAAGTCCACGGTCGTGATTCATTTGCAGCCCGTGATCCCTCCACGATCCCTGTTATAGAAGATTTACTCAGGGATATTTGTGATGGCTGCTGCTTTGCTATATTGCTACACTTTTATTGCCCGCAAGCAGTCCATTTTGCTGGTAACGAAAACTTGTTTAAATTATGTTATTATATACACACCACAAAGATCTTTCTTCATCACTATTTGTTGTGGTTTACTTCAGCCTACCAGTGCACATTTAGTAATTTAATTTATCATAGAGAGCAGTGATTGGCAGATGGGTTGGCAAAATTCAGTTGTCCTACTAAATAATCTGAACCAAATGTTAGATTTGTTGATTTTTTATCAAAGTTTGGGGACATTTCTCTGATTGTTTAGTTTTCTGTGTATTTTTAAAGGTGATAAAGTGGGTAGAGCAAGAACTGTCGCTTGCCTTAAAAATGAAGATCTGCTTTATGCTTATTGCGATGGTTGAATTTGTGTTAGGATAAGTTTAGGACTAAATATGGTGTGTGCAAGAGATGCATTGTCAAGCATTATAATGAGTCTTTACTACATATCTTAATAGATAGGATTCCCAGTCAGGATGCTTTCGTTTCAACCATTTTTGGAGTTTTAAAGTATTAAAATTGACAGTAAAAGCATTGTAAACCATTATATTATTTTATTTTTTCGAACATTTTCTGCTTTTTAAAAGGTGTGATCAAGCACTTGAAAATATTCTACATTATTTTTACATCTGTTCTTTTCTGAAAGATTATTTTTCTAATTAACTGCTGCTTTCTAAAAGGTGTGATTAAGCACTTAAAAATATTGTACATTATTTTTATATCTGTTCTTTTCTGAAATATTATTTTTCTAATTAACTACATGCTCGGTCAAGTTACTTGTGAATACAATTTACAATATTACAATAAGTAGTGGAAAGAAAATGTCTTTATTACCATTATTTAGTGGTGCTGAATAATTGTAATAAAACCTTGTAAATTTATTTTGTAGACATAGAGCTGAATGCTGATGGGTTGAGTATCGCTGACTCCATGTACAACCTGCAGATAGTACTGGAGTTCTGTCAGGTCCACCTCCCAGCCGGTGTCTGCACTCTCACCCTCAATGACCTCTTCTACTCTAACGAAGAATTACGCTGTATGCTCGTTGTTATGCTAGCGGAGATATTCTGCTGGTTTGAGATTAAACGCCTGGCTATTGTCAGGGACATCACCAGGCCATTATTTGCAGCGCCGGAACCTAAAACTCTGGGTACTGTGGATGGTGAGGGGGATGATGGTAAGTTACATTATATGATATAGTTATTGAAATCTTTAAAACTTTAAAAAATCCACTAATTGAATTATATACGCTGAAAGGCTTAACCGTTTTAGTGCGGGTACCGTCTTTATATGTCAGACGTCAGATTCTGACGTATAAAGACGGTACCCGAACTGGAAGAAATAAAATATTTATAATGACCGTAGACCCATAAAATAAGTATTCAAATGAACTAACTAAGATATATATAATGATTTCAAATTAAAAAAAGACTTTATTCTCAATGGTTTAAACAAAAATAAATTCAGCATTGTAAGGGTTAAAAGTGTGTACTGAAGTGCTAATAAAAGCACAGAAACATGACTATAGTTGGCATCAGTGAACTAAAACGTAACCTTCCACCCTCCCAAGTTGTCTCTTTTAAATTCTCACCCACTTGAAAGTTGTGTCTTGATACCACGACCCACAATTTCAAGTAGGAGAAAATTGATCATACTTGATCATAATTTGAGACAAATCTTAATGTTTAAACAGTCATTTCATTCCCAGTGACGGTGATTTAACCTGCTAATAAAACAGATTGAAAACGATTTAAGTCATTATACAGTTTTTCATCTAGGATTCAGAAGGTTTATGCCGCCACCTATATACTATTGGCGTGGGGGCACCTACGGGTAATTATGCACCCCTGGCACCGTATAAGCTTTTCCCCGAAATGTGTGTCTAAACATCAAGATTTGCAAAAATTTGTGCTTTTAAAATTAAATAAATATGAGTTAATTAACTTAGCAGACACCTGTATCAGCCATTGTGTCATAGGTTTGAATGCATGTCACCAATGAATGAGTCTAATCAATGTGTTAAACACAGGTTTATTTTGTCACAATATCCTGGTGGGGTTGAAGGTGGTGTGATGATAGTGCATTGGGGCATGGCACCTTCTGAATTATTGAAAAGGCAACATGGGGCTTATTGTTCAGCGTTCCAGAACATAACTGGATGGATCGCTATACAAAAGCCCTATATACTAATAATATTATCAGAGGGGCAACATGGCGTTTGCATGGCATTAGAAAAGCCTAGATGAAACACAGTGCTTAGCGTTTAACCCTTTAACTGCCAAATTATTCAACCGGAATTTTTACCCATTTGAAGTTGTGTCTCGCTGACACGATCCACAACTTTAAGTGAGTGAAAATTATTCAGATTTTACAAAATGGAGGTAAACTGTTTTTAAATATTGCTGATTGATGTCACATTTTATCTTTAACATGTTTAAAAGGTGCTACTTAATGTGCATGAAAACCCGAATATATGTGGCACCGGCGGTTTAAAGTGTTAAAGGGTTAAAAATACATGTAGATCCTGACTGGTAAGTCCACAAAAAGTAGCTACTTACTGATAAAGAAGGGAGAGGGGCAACAAGTACGTTATGTAAATAAATATTGTAAGTCTATGAAGAGCTACACTGAGTGGATTAAAAATTAAATTGTATTTGCATTGAAATGATTTTTTTTTCTCACAATTTTGTCCTTATTATCCCAAAAACTGACTATCATGTTGAACAGGAGATGTGGATTCTTCAAGTCATGCTATTATCAAACCCCGAATAAGCAATGCCACGAAGAAGAGCTTCCAAATTGCAAATGATGACAATGCAGTCAGAAACTCTAGGTTAGTGTTGATTAATTTTTATTTGCAAAAGGAAAAACTAATTTTAATTAAAATTACCTCTAGAAATCAGAATCTGATGGCTACAGACTTCAGAATCTGAGGTCTACAGACGTCAGATTCTAACGTCGATCCCCGCACTGTAAGAGTAAAACTATTTTTTATAATGGCCGTAGACCCACAACATAGGTATTCAAATGAATCAGAAAGAGCTAACTAAGACATTTATGATGATTTCAAATATTTCAGCGCTTTGAGGTTTAATCGAGTTGGTATACTACAACCATTTATATATTTATGTTAAGTACAATTTGTTCAGGCACTGTCTTATCATAAAATTGGGAAATCATCAGTGGACACGTAACCTTTTGTGATAAATTTAATAAAAAATGAAATTGATATACTGATTACAAATAAACTTTAATTTTGTCAGAAGTCAACCTAACAATATACTTTTTGTTGACTCTATAGCACACCCGTCTCTCCTCAAAAGAACCCCCTATTACCAAGAAGACAGCAGCAGACACGTGGTTCAGTAAACAATAGTGACAATACATGTAAGTCAGACTTTGCTGATAACCAACATATTATATATTTAGGGTGGTCATCATAATGTATAATGTAGTATAATTTGATGCATTATGCAGTGCCCTGGAGAAACTAGGTCCAGTCTACCATGTAATGCATCAAAATTATGTAAATTTTGACTACACCTCTTTGATAAGTAATTACACATAAGGTTAACTCAGGTAATTTCAATAACTGATTATTGTAATAACTGTTTTTTTTATGATAATTTGTTGAATACAGTCATATTTATGTCATTCAGTAATTCTGCTTTGATCAGAAGTGTAGCCATGGTAACTAATGGTAGAATTAAATCTGCAATACGTCGGCAGATGGAAGTATTAAATAATTAATTAATTAATAAACTATGTACCGTATTTAATCTAATAAACGCCCACATTCTAAGAAACGCGCTCACCCCCCCCCCCCCCCTCCTTGATTGAAAAATAAAACACAACCATGTGCACTATATGATCATTAAAAAAACTACTCTAATAAGCGCACATCCCCCCCTGTAATCTCAGGTGGTACACTAAATAACGCCCTGGGTGTTTATTAGAATAAATACGGTACACATATTTTGAACTAATATTATAACATTCATTACCCCATGGAAAGATTAATGCTTTATATGTTCCCTTAACATAAAATACAGCCTTTTAGCTAAGCTAATATGGCGGCTTTTTATTAACATGCAATTATTCAATCTAGCGTAATAACTTTCAATAGTTACAAACTTATTCTAAATTTGATGTTGTGTCCTTTCTTACCACTGAGGTTTTATTTTGTCATAATTATTCTTACTTGATATTTTACCCCTGTTGTTGCATGTTATACTTTAAGCTGATAATATTCAAAATTTAATTTACAGTGAACAAAAAAATTGTAGCTATTTCAAAAAAATATTTTGTATTCAGTCTTTTTCAAAAGTCCCTGTTAGTAATAAAGGTATATAACATCATGGAAATCAAGTGAAGGGTTAACCTTTAAAGTGCTATAGTTATCTGTGCTTCATTTAAAGCTGAAATTACTAACACAAATGAAAGAGAAATACATCGGGTTTTTTTAAATACCACATGATTTTCTCCCAGTAATGACTTCAAGTGCTGTTGAATAGTCAACAAGCCTTTTTATAAATATGAATAGCACTTCAACGGTTGAGCTTGACGCAGGCTGTGACCCATCTCCTCAAAATCATTTGCATTACACATTTTTTAGAAAATTAAATATTACAATTTTTTTTACAATTTTCTGTGGTCAAAACAATTTGGAATTGTTTTTATTCAAACCAATGGATACTGTAACTATTATTTATTGATTTATGCAAATATTTATGAAACAAAAATATCAAATATTTGGTGTAGTTGAATTTGTTGTAATTTGTTCAACAGAAAAATGTGTGATGCAATTTATTACATGAAAATGAGTTACATATAAGTGTTTATATCTATATCTAATTGTTTTGTGAATGCTAATGTGGCCTTGGAACGGGATGTGCTACAGCTGGTACAATTCAGCATCCAATATTATTCTACTCTTCAGACTACACATTCTGTGTTTTTGTTAGCACATGTATAACAGCTGTTAAAAATAAAGAATGCAACAGCTTTCAATCTTGAAACACTGATATATGTTGGGACTTAAATTTCACAAATAACACAAATTTTCAGTCACCTGAAGTTGTGAATCGCGGTAGAGAGACACAACTTCAAGTGTCTGAACATTTAAATTTCTTAGATCATTTTAACTCTCTGGTCAACCTGACACACATCCTTTTCCTATGAATTTAATGTTAGTTAATGACATAAAGAAAAAAGGCGATAACATGCTTTATATGGTGATGTTGTGGTTATTTGTGGTGGTAGTTGTTAATCTAACCTAGTTGCATGGTGTTCGTTGTGCTGCTTCTCCCCCGACCCACTCATATAGACTCCGGCTATGGTAAGCTGACACCATTCGTTCGCTATCTGCCCTCAGCGACAGGAGGATCGGGAGATGTACAGAGACAGTCCATACGAGCCTGGGAGGAGAGACATTCACCGGAAAAAAACAACTTGGCTCAAAGGTAAATAGCATTATATTGATCATCATGAGAGATTTTTGAAAAATTGAACTGTTAGCTTGTGACTTGCAGGAGGGGAGGAAAACTTGGTTTTTACCACAGTTATTTTTGTTATTATGCATTTACTAATTTGATATTAAATAATAATATAAATAATGCTGAAATTTCAAATCTGCTTATTTGGGCCCAAAGGTGTATTGTCGTAAAATATCAATCTTATTTTCAGTTTTGTTTTGAAGCTTTGTCTATATATATATATATTGTAGGTTTTGAGGGTTTTCAGGTCTATTGACCATCTGAGTCACTAAATCAGCCGTGGGGTGTATACAATTTTTTAAAGCCAAATTTAGCATTAAATAATATGGAAAAGTCATTCCTGCGAACACAAGCTATGATAAATTTATGAGACTGGATGACTGAATTATGATCAATAGTTTTCTTTTCCAGGTTTGATTTTTCAGCCAATATAAGACATGATCAATGATTAATGCCCTACAATTTGGGAGCATTAGGCCAGAATGGCATAGTCTCCTGATTGTTTTGATCGATGGTGTTTTTTCGTAGATTTATCCCTCGTTACTCCAGAGCTAATAAATTTGAATTTTCAGTCACATCTACTTTTGCTCCAAAACTTGGAGCGACTAATAATGACTTGTAAATGTAAAGCCAAGATACTGAATATTGGGACATATTGAACTTAAAACTGGTTACTGGTATACATGTATTATAGTACACATAATGAGAATATTTGATATCAGTGGTGTAGATGTTCACTGTTTTAGTGCAGGGACCGTCTTTAGATTTCAGAATCTGCCATCTGTAGACATCATATTCTGACGTCTAAAGGCATTCTCCGCACTGAAAGAATACAAGAAATTATAATGACCGTAGACCCATAACATGGGTTTTCAAATGAAGCAGAAAGAGCTAACTAAGATATTCATGATGATTTCAAATTGAAAAAGACCCTCTGGTTTGGTCTCCATGGTATATACAAAAATATTACAGCGCTTTAAGGGTCAACCCTTACAGCGCGGGGATTGTCAGTATATGACGTCTTTAGACGTCAGATTCTGACATCTAAAGTCGATCCCCAAGCTGTAGGAGTAAAAATATTTCTAATGGCTGTAGACCCATAACATAGGTATTCAAATGAAGCGGAAAGAGCTAACTAAGACTTTATAATGCTTTAAAAATAAAAAAAAACCTTTGGTCTCCATGTATTTTGCAAAAAGAAGGCAGCGCTTTATTGGTTAACCTCTCTAATGATTGTTTTTGCTGTAGTGGTGTTAGCGGCTCCCAGCTGACAGGTGTGACAGATCTCTCTCACAGCGGCAGTGCACTGCTGGCTAACGTCAGCATGGACACAGACCAAAGTGCTGACTTCATCTCTGATACAAGCATAGATCTCAGCGACTTCGAAACACCCAGATCATCAAATCTACATTCCAACCCCAACACTCCTAGACATAATAGCCCTGGACAATCTAATGGACAAAATCCAGGGCACAACCCTGGTAATCCAGGGCATAATCTAGGTCACAGTCCTCGCAATGCAGGGAACACCCCTGAGAGACGAGGGGTAACTGCAGCCAGTTCCAATCACTACCCAGCTGAACCTCTGATGCCCGCTCACATGAGGCCGTCAAAGGAAAAGACTAACAACCATACCAAAGAGGTGGAGAGAGGAGACAATCCTGGCAAGCGTAGCCCTTCTAAGCCCCCGCCACTTCATCTGACAGGTGGTAATGGTACAACAGCTTATAATGGTGACAGTAGCGGGTCATCAACACCGAGTGAGGAATATAAAACACCATCTCTGGAGTCTGTCAGTTATCCATGGGATAAAGAGCCATTACAGCCAGCTCCCGTTAAACCTCCCACCTCTACACCTGTTAGTAGGCCTGTTACTAAACCAGCCACGAGACCGGTGCAAAAACCAAAAGCTGATAAAAAGTATGAAGCTTTTTACATTAATCAAGACCCTGCTAACAATAGTACACCTCGTCAAGTTAATATAGCTCTGGAGCGTAATGCTCCAGCATCTAGTAGTTTTAGCTTACATGATGGTATTCGTACCCCGGATCAGGCCAGGGCAGCTGGTATACCTATTGTGGATCCACTTCCATGGAGTCACTTACAGGATAGATCGCAGGACAATAGCTCCAGTGAGAGCTCAGACCAAGAGCTCAAGAAGATACATGCCGATCACAAAGCGAAGGAGCACAAGCTGGCTGCCTCTAGAGTAAGGCCTACACCAGCTGATGCTCAGAGAGGAAGGCCTACACCAGCTGACGCTCAGGAGATGCAGCGACCTGATTCACTAGATATACGTAAACCAATCATTTTGAATGAACGTGGAGTGGCACCAGTGGAGAAAGACAGCCCAAAAACATCATTTGCTGCTATTAAAAAGCAGAGAGAAAATGGTGATGTTTCACCTATGATGTATGTGAACATTGGTACTAAGGGTGGAAATGCTGGAAATTCCTCTCTTCGAGATCAGTATCAGTGTAACAGAACAGGTTCTCGACCTGAAAAGAAAACTACATTTGCTGCTCTTCCCAACCAAACCACGTGGCAAGAAAGTGCACAGCGCTCAAACTCGCAAAACATGATTTCCAACAAGGAGAATGAGTCTGCACCAGCTGTTCAAGGCACAGAGCTCCACAGTATACGTATGAAACTAGAGGAAAAAAGACGACAAATAGAAACAGGCAAAAAGCGAATGGAGCATCAATGGAATAAACGAAGACAGCATGTCGGCAAGCAAGCTTTCATGCAAGTTGTTGCTAAAGGGGGTAAGTCTGACGAAGGTGGTCCTGAGGGTGGGAGAAGGACAAGTATGGAACCTGTGATAGAGGAGTCTCCCTCTCCTCTCAAAGCCACAGAAACAATAGCAGCGACTATTACTGCCGCGAGAGAACCAGAAACAATCACGGCTGTGCCGACAGGGCAACTACCTCGTTCACGTGAGCCGAGTCGAGAGCGATCAAGAGAGCCCAGTCAGGAGAGAATCAGATCAGCCACACCACCACAATTTGATTCTAAATCCCACCTTCGGGATGCTTCTCCTAAACCCACTCATTCACATCATGATTCCAGTAGTGCAGAGTCTGAGTTAATGATTACTAGTGACATAAGTAGTGAAGTCGAGCGTGTTACTCGACCCAAACACAATAGGCCATTTGAACCATCAAGTTCTGACTTAAGTAGTGACTCTTCCATGAATGCCAAGGTAACTCGTCCATCAAGTACACCAGCACTTGACAGACATCATCGTTCAGAATCACCCATGACTCGCTCGGACCCTGAATACTCAGATTCACAAAGAACATTTTCTAGACAGGGTATCCAAGATAAAATTGAAGGTGTCCGTGAACGTTGGTTCGGTGATAAACAAGATAGAGACAGGAAGACTCGATCTGCATCCTATGACACATTAGACAATTCCTCACAACCACAGCAGGCTATTAATGTGAATAATAAGGGCAAGCAGCAGTATGGTACATCACTTGATCGCCTCAACTGTAGCCTGTCTGAGTTACAGGGTGAGATTATGAGGCTATCTTTACAACAGGATCATATCGAGTCTATAGTGAAGGGTGATCCAGATGCTCCGGCGCCACCAGCCGAGGTAAAGCCAGCTGCCCCAGCAGTCACCAAACAGGAGCAGTTTTATCCTCGTGAGTCTGAGGTGAGCTCTACTATGGCTGCTGTACCTCCTCCACCCGGTCCACAGCAGTCCTACCCCAGTCACATGCCATACCAGGCTTACCCTGCGGCACCGACTTACCCCCCGGGAGCACACTATCCAGCACCAGCTCCACCACCTGCTCCTTATATGCCTGGGCATCCACATACAGCAGCGTATCCAATAACTCATTATCCAGGAATGCCAGCACATTACCAGACAAACCCTGGTATGTACGCGCCTCCACACGTCTATCCCTATCAGAATATGGCAGGGCAGCCTCCAACCTGGACTTCACCTCCACAGGACTCCTATCTAGGAGGTCACACTAATATGCCACCTGCTAGTCATCCCATGTCCACTAACTACCCCAATGGCTCACACATGACAAACACAATGACTACCTCTGTACATAGCACGCTGCCCAGGACACCAGAGCCACTAGACTATAACAGATCAATCACTCCCACTACGCCTGGTGCTGCCCCGTCTTCTCCCTTCTCTACTGGTTATACGTCACAACGCTCGTTATCACCCCCGGTTTCTGTGACTAGCCCCGAGAAACAGCGCTATGTCACGCCACCATCAGAAAGCCCAGTGGAGGAGTTACGTGAAGGTGAACCCACTTCTCCAATCGGCAAATCTGGTTTCTATGTATCATTTGGTGGCTCTTCTCCTAAGAAACAGAAACCGAAGCTGTACAGTGAACAGAAGCATCAGCCTGAGCTGAGCCCACCCCCTGTGTCACCGCCGGTCCAACCGGTTTACTCAACGTACGACACGCCAGTGCAAAATACATCACCCCCATATAGGTCACCTCCGTATACATCACCAACTAAACCTCTGCCACAGCCGTCTCGACGCTACTCTTCAGAAGAGAGTACGTCTGGACCCTCGTCACCTCCTCAGCATGCCTTCACAGCTATCTCTACACCACAGAGTACAACACCACACAACGTAACAATGACCATGGAGACACCAGAGTCATCATATAGCCCACCAGTGTCAACATCACCAGATACCTTCATTGTGGGGGAAACCACGGACACCATGGCTTCAGTAAGTAACCTACATATGACTTTATATTTGGTGTTTCTTTGTTTATGAAAATTTTCTAGTCAGCCCTTTACTAGGATGAGCGATTTTCTAAGTTTTTCTCTGCATAATAGCTGTAAAACTTCTTCTCTTAGATGGGTTTAAAAATACTACTGGGTAATAAAAAATTATTATTATTATTTTATGACTACATCAAATTTGAAAGAGCATATCCAGTTCATGGTGGTGATTTTTAATCCTTATCAAGAATATCTGCAAAGTTGCTTGTCCTTGTGTTTAATACACCGACCATTGTAATTATATCCTTAACTGCATCCTAAGATTGCTTTTTAAAAAGAGCAGATGCAATTTGACTTTTTCTGGAGTTCAGCATGTTTGTCAGATAAAGTAGGCTTTCTTACAAACTGCTGCTTACCTGTTTTTAACCCTTTCAGCACGAGGACCGTCTTTAGATGTCTATAGGCATCAGACTCTGACATCTAAAGACGATCCCGCACTTAAAGAATTAGAATAATCCACTATAAGCCACGAATTGCTGTTGCAATTCTTCACTTGTACAAATTGTAATGTCCTTCAATCAGCAACAAATGTCATTGTCAAATATTAAATCACAAATTTACAAATCTATGTAATTTTCTCCCACTGTGAATATGGGGTCAAGGTAGTGCCTCCACAATTTCAAGCAAGTGAAAATTGTGTAGTACTGACTAAAATAATGCTGTAAAGATGTTTGATTTGACCTTAAACGCCAAATTGATTTTGTAAGCTGAATTTGATAGAAAATCTCAACTATGATGGCAAAAGGTTTAAATCAAAAGCAACAGTGACGTGGATGATATAATCTTACACCAGCATAGCAACATGGATGCTGCAACTTCTTTTCTGTATGCTCCCATTTTCACTTCCTCTACAACTTGGAGCACAGGATTTGTTTTGAGCCAAGATTTTGAATGTAGCCTAATACTATTCATGATAGACACATACAGTCATTATATTTGAAATAATATGGTCCTCATTGCAGATAGAGCAACGAGAATTGGAAAAGAAGCGTCAAAAGTTTGTTCAAATGCAGATGAAGAGACAAAAGGAAAGTGAGAAGAAGCGATTAAAAATCGAAGAAGACCGTGCTAGGCAAAGGGAAGAGAAAAGGTATGTGTATGGTATGCAATGTAATCAAAGTTGCAAGTTCTTTCAATGACATTAGCATGAAATGATTGGACATAAAAGAAGACTGATTGTGCTTGGCAAAGGGAAAAGAAAAGGTACTTTATTTATTCCAATAAACGCCTTGGGCATTGATTAGAATACACTTAATAGAGTTACCAGTAGTTTTGAGTAAAAATTGGCATTTGAAATATCACTGACAGGACGATAGTCTAGAATCTTAAAAAAATAGACATACACACTAGCAACAAGACAGTCAGCCTACTCAGATACCGAAGTAAGCATTTGCATGTGCGATGGGAGGACATCGTTCAAGTAATCAGTAGGGCCAGATCTGACCAGATTGAACAATGGGGCTAAAGGGTTAAAATTACGATACAACTCTTGACCAGTGACTTAAGTTGAAAAGGGTATTGTTTTTGTGATCATGGATTTTATTTCCAAATAAGGGGAGTGGTCGTTTATTAGAATATCGGCATTTATTATAGTAAATATGGTATGTGTATGGTATACAATGAAACCTAATGGTTTACCATGAATATGGGTGTATTTTATTTGCTGGTTGTGTTGGCCTGATTGAACAATTTCGTAACAATGGTCGTTGTTGTAGGATGCAAGAAGAACAAGAGGCCCAGAAAAAGCATGAAGAGAAAACCAAACGGGAAGCCATCTATCAACAGTACCTGGAGCGTAAATCAGAGAGAGAAAATGCTGAAGAGGACTCACGAGCTGGTATATCAACAGTACAGGTAACCAATATCTCAGTATTATTAACCCTACAGTACAAGGGTGAAATTAAATGGATAGATGAACAGTTTGCTGCTATCAACCCTAACAGCTGTGCACTATTCAATTAAAATTTTCAGTCAGTTGAATTTGTGTCTCACTACCGCGATCTTCAACTGACTGAAAACCACTTTGTAATCAGTGTCATCAAAACATGGTGAGCCTCAGCATGCTAAACAAATGCTAATAAAAACTATACCCAAAATCAGTGCTCCGGAGGTTATGCAATTTTGTATTACCAAACTATTATTGAGATAAATCTAACATTGTAGGCCTGTACAATACAAGATTAGAGAATATGTTTTTGATTGGTGGTGTATCATAATTTATGACTGAATTGGCGTAACAATGGTAGGTGAAGGATGATTTTGTACCTGTCTGCGTTAAAAATGATTTAATAACTGTTTTTGTGTTATTTTGACAGAAAAGAGTTAAGAAAGTCCAAAAGAAAGATAGACCAAAAAGTCAGCCTGTACTACCTTTGAGTATGACTGGGGGTACAGGAGTTCTTATCGGTGGAGGTAGACCGGGTATGGGTGGCTTTAACAGCGGAGGAGGACAGATGGATGATAAGCTATCACAGAGCTCTCACAGCTCTCAGGAGGAGCTACGCGGTAAGTGGACCAGCCCTCGTCTGCCCAGTAATACAAGTGCACTCTGGTTTAACTGTCTCAAGTTATAGACCTACCCAGCAAACATGAGATAGTGACTCACTTTTGATTTAATGTTGGGCCACCATCTGTAACATTAAATTGATTGTGGGTCAATGTATCATAGTTGGCGAGTATGGATGCAATTGATCATCACTTAGTCTCCTCACTTTGCTACACTATAGGGTAAAACTACACACATTTAAGAGTAACATTTTTGACTTTGATTTGTTGTAAGTGATTGATTGCACATTGACTAACACATACTTGCTGTTGGGACTAATTGCTTTTATAGCCATGTTATGTATATTTTATCGGCATATCAGATAAAGGTTTTGGGTGAAATATGTGGTTTATAGACAAACTGGTCGAATGTTTTGATTTAAATTGAGCAGATATTAGTAATTTTTATTCACTTGTTAACCGTAACTCCAAGTGTTTAAAAACTTATTTTCAAATTTGGCCATTGCTCGCTTCAATAATTAACTAATGCTAATGTATATTTATTAATTTTGTTGATTGAGAAAAGTGAAAGTATAGGTATCAGAGGCAGTTCTTATATAGTGCAGCTTATTTGTGTGGGCTTAATATCAGGGTCTAGTAATAAGTATGTAAGCGCACATCAGTTTGTGCATGATCCCTTTATTTATTCTCTACACAAGTGTGCTTCTTTATATAATATATACTCGTTTTGCAAAGCATGCAGAATGCACTGTTTTGAGCTTGTTACATGTACTGCTTTTAAGGATATTTAATCACCATTATTGTACCACTAAGTGTGCAACACTAAATTGTGCTAATGACTTAAACTTTCTATTTGAACTTCAGAGAAAAAATTTTCCAACGTTTAATTTTTTTGATTTGCTCTTTTTTACAATCACTTCACATTGTGAAGTTTGGTGGTGCAACAAATTTGTTAATTCAGTCAAATTTTCTGAGGGGAATGAAAAAATGTTGACTTTTAATGAGGCACAGACATCCTTTTCATACTCGGATGAATTTTTTTTTAATTTTAAAAGAAAAAATCATGATATCTCAATTTGTATCTATCTGATGCGCTCTTCTGTGAACTGAAGCAATACATGTTCGACAAATATATTTATAAGACTCGTGGTGTTGTTATGCAATTCCGGCAAGGCTTTTCATATGCTTGCAATTCCTGCTCCCCATGTATTTCAGGAGGTGGCCACGGCCACTTGATCAACCTGCCGCCAGGTATGGATGCCCCCGACTCTGCTTTCCATTTGTCATATGGCGGTCTGACACACAGACGACCCCCTAGTCCTGGTCAGTATATAAACTGCTATATGTACACTGAATTCTCTGTGTACAAACATGCCCTCACTTTTTGCTCATTAAGATTTGCTGTGATTTTAACAAATATTGAGCATCTATAAATACACTATGATTAACATAATTTGTGTTTTTTATAAACATATTGAGAGAATGCTGTGAATATATATTTTAATGATTACTAAGCTGATTATATCATGTACTCTGGAGCCATATTCTCTAGACTAATTATATATGACTTATTAAATGATTTTGCGCCTCCCATACTTTATTAATTTCATGAATGGTTTTTGAATTTTTAAGTTTTTATTGTTAATTTCATAATTTTAAAAGAAATAGAAGGGTCAAACTTTAGAGAAGTGCCTTGAATTTTAGCTTAGAAAAAGTGAATGATTTTACTAAGTAACTTTTTTTTAAGAAAGCAAAGGATTGAATAGTTATTGCAGGCAGGCCTGGACTAGGCTAGCCGCACACCAAAATATGTTTACTTGTCTTGATTGCTGCTTGCTTAGCTTTAGTGGACATTTAGCACCCTACTCTCAACATACATAATATATACTCAATCGTCATGTCGATCATTGAAGAAAAAGTTCATTGAACCCCTTTATTTGATGTCTATCATAAAAAAGTCTGATGTAGGCGGTGGCGACTCTTTTCCTTTCTTTTAACGTATCAGGGATCCTTGAGACTTTATACAGGCTTAGCAAAACAATGTTATAAGTTAGAAAACTCCTAATATTTGGTAAATTTCATAACAAAATGGTCCCTGTTCAACCCATCTAATATAATGTGAAATAATTCGTACTGACTGTGGAAGTAGTTCAATAATTAGTCTAGTGCAAACAGCGACTTTACCTTTAATTGGAAATTAAATTGCAAATTTTATAGGAATTGTTGAATGTGTAAGAAAACAATTGTTAGCTTTTAATTTTAAATTTTGATATATATATTTTGTTCAAGTACAGTTAAAATGGGGATTTTTCAAATGATTTGTCCTAAGCATTAAATGCTGGAATGTCATCGCTATTTTCCATCCATTTGAAACTATAATTGCTGCCGCAGCTTCTAGCATTGAATGAAACAGATATCATATAAAAAAGGATGGCTAATCATAATGATATATTAAACCTTTCATCTAGGGGACCGTCTTTATACATCACAATTTTGACGTATAAAGACAATCCCTGCACTGAAAGAATTAAAATATTGATAATGGCCGTAGACCCATAACATAGGTATTGTAATAAAGTTGAAAGAGTTAACTAAGACATTTATGATGATTTCAAATCGAAAAAACCCTTTGGTCTCCATGGTTGATACACATATATCAGCGTTGTAAGCATGATGCTGCTGCTGTATGAGACTTAGAGAATAGCCATTTGGAATCACTGTTGTGTGTGATGTACCAGTAGTTATATTATTTGATCACCTTATGTTGTGGCAACTCATCAGTGCTTTTCTATTAATTTTGCTAATGTATTTGTATGATCAATGTAAGTTGCTTGATTAATACTATAAATGTTGTTAGCTAGTGTTAAGACATCACTAGTATTAGCCCTTTAACCGCCAAATTATTCAATTGCAATTTTCACCCAATTGAAGTTGCGTCTCGCTGACGCGATCCACAACTTCCAAGTGAGTGAAAATGATTCGGATTTTACAAAATGGAGGTCAACTCTTTACAAATATTGCTAATTGCTGTCCCATTTTTATCATTAGCATGTTTAAAAGGTAGTTCTTGATGTGGCAGTAAAACAGAAAAAACCCCGAATATATTCGGTACGGGCGGTTAAAGGGTTAAACATTACTTATAATGTGAATTGTGTACAATCAGTTACTACCTACACAGTACACAGTTGATCTTTGCTACCACGACCCACAACTTCAAGTGGGTAAAATTACTCATATTTGCAAATCATGATGTTTAAACACTCCTTTCATCCCCAATAATTGTGATTTGATCGGCTGATAAAAGACATTGTAACAACTATGTAGACATCTCTGATCTGATCCGTGCCAGGATATACACTTCATGTTCTAGCAATTAATTGTAATGTGCTTTTTTTTCTCTGATAATCTATTACATTATTGACAATGTATTACAGCCATCTAAATATCTGATATCAAACCTGTTATTCTCCAATACTCATAAATATTCCCTTGAATTACCGGGTGCTACAAGAATTGTTGTAAAAAGCATATGTACGTTTTTGGGGGCTTATTTATGCAAGTCAATTTTTGTTGGCTGTGGAACAGACAAGACAGCACGAGTGCAACGTCAAAACTCTGCTGAGAGTAGCAGTAGCAAGGAGGCATCTGGAGGTAAAGTTACTAGCGGGTGTAAGCACCGCACGCTAATGTCACGGGATATGGCTTGATCATTTGTGCGCTTCTGTTGCTGACTATTCTACACATGCCTGGTTATCTATCAACAAATGGAATCATATTTAAATGTAAACCTGGTGTATCAAATCAGTATAGATATCAGTGATCTAAAATTATAGCAGCGATAATAACATGTTTCAGTTATTTGTGTAAAATATATGTGAGGCACATCCCTTGAAAACTGTCAGCTGAGTTATACATTAATTAGATAAATGTGACAAAACTTACAATGCCGAATGTTGCAGTTACTCAGAATATTTGAAAACGCCATGGACTTATCACTTTATCTTTAAGACTACCGTACTTTGATGCTCTTGTCACATTACCACATTAAGTGTAAAATTCCTGAAAATATTCATTGGTTGTGATACCAGAATTGCAAAATAAAATTACGGGTGTACTTTCCTTTAATGTTTAGGCTGAAGGTTTAAAAGATTGAGAGATTATTTTTCATCATTTTACAAAAATCAGATCAGCTAGCTGGCCATATTTTTTAGATTTTCTTTTGACTTATCATCCCATATTCATAATTCTGGAAATCAAAATTGTTTTCTAGTTTAACGTGCATGAGTAGAATATGATGTTTCTAATGATACAGGCATGTGTACAGCTTTAAATGTAATATGATAGTTAAGACATATATTTCATTGTACAGTTTCAATTTGACTTTTTACCACTTATAAATACTATCAAATAGGAAACTTTTTAAATCCTTGGGTTTTAGAGTTCATCTACGTTCTTTGAAGCAATGCTAATGACTGGAATAGATTCTACATTTTATTGCCTGCCTTATTGTTTCATTCTAACCTTTTTATAAAAAAACGTCCTCACAATTATAATATTTATCATTTACTTCAGAGAAGTAGAAATAATATAAGGTTTACTGGGTGTTTGCTGGGTAGAGATCGACTTTTAGATGTGTTAGGTGTCATCTTAACTCTTGTCCTGCTGAATTGTTTCAATTGTATTTTTCGTCATTTGAAGTTGGAATTGCTAACGCAATTTCCAGCTTCAAATGCCGAAAAATATAGATATTTTTCGAAAATATACATCTTCTAAATTGAGTTATTTTACTAACTGAACATCTACCACAAACTGTATTGTCCATTTCAGTGACATATTATTTGGCTTAAAATATGCTTAAAACCGTATATATCCGGGTCTAGCAGGATAAGGGTTAAAGTTATAGTGCAGATCTGCTATTGAGCTCAACTTTGAATTAGAATTGTCCAAAGTTAAAATAAATTCTTTAGTTACCGGTATGCACAACATTATAATTAATGACATATACACCAAATTCAGTTTTAAAATATTGTAAACATACATTCACATTTAAAAAAATATTTTTTGTTCTGGTTGTTTTTCTTCTAAATTAAATTGAGTTTCCTATTTTGCTGAAAAGTATGGTTTAGGTACCTAGTTAGTATTTGCAGACAATACAGTTATCTTGATTGGTTGATAAATGAGCTATTTTAATTTTTTTGACACTCAGATATATTTATATATATTTTCTCATTTTCATTCCCCTTGAGATGTCTACTGCAATTCTCTCAGCTCAAAGGGAAAAAAATGTGTAAAATAAAAATTCCAAAAAATCCATATTTTCACGTAATACACTATTTATGTTAATAAATATAGCTGCTGTGGTCCTAATTAAAAATTACAGAAAAGTACTTGCTATACTGCAAATTAAGTGGTGTATATGTGTGTTCCAGAGGGATAATGCATGCTAGACATTTTAGTTCTGAAAGGCACAATTATTTTATGTCATTACGTCAGATTTGTTTTGGTGATAGTTATACTTTGAATATCATTTGAATAAGAATTTTGCTTGTTTTGCTCTTCCACATGATATTATATTCATAATAATATAATAATATTTTGCTGGTATAATATTCATTGGTTTATTTGAATCCTTCTATACAATCAAACAGCTTTATTTGGAGCATGTCAGTTTTATTAGATAATCACCAGTTTGCATGTGTATGTGTAATGTACATCATATTTACAGCTACAATGAGTGATCTGTAACTATTTACAATTTGGACAAAAAGTGATAAGGGAAATACATTTTTGTTGTTTTTCTGTTCTAGGTCCTAATCTGAAGCTTTTTGTGAAGCCCAGTCACAAGTCTAATCGGCATATAATGGTGAATGCTATCAGTCATTGTTGTCTGGCGGGGACTGTCAACACAGAGCCTAAAAATAAAGTCCTACAGGTGAGTTTATTTTTTTTATCACGTGCTATTGATTCAGCATGGCCAGCTTTATAACCTGTAGATTGGATGCCATTGTCATTATGAAAATAGTCTGTTCGATTTCCCAATGCACGTTAATGACATCAAAATCGTTTGTTGTTTCTCTTTCATTTCAGTAATAAAGCCATCTCTTTTAAAGTTTATAGCTGTGAAATTCGATAGATGAGAATATATAATTTGTTTATTTTTTTGAAAAAAATCACTTATTAACAAACAATTAGATAGCAAACAAATAATTAATACTAATTGGAAGATAATTCTAAAATACAGATGATAATAAAGTTTCATACTGTCAACTTGTATCTAAATATATAGATAATGAATGTTAACAGTTTTTCTCTACCGGGGTAATCATATTTTTATTTTCTAGGAGATGGAGAGATCAGATGAGAAGCACTTTGTAATCTTATTCCGCGATGCTGGACAGCAGTATAGAGGAGTTTACACATACAACGAAGAAACGCAAACAATTCTCAAACTTCATGGTGTGGGACCCAAAGCTCTGACAGATAGCATGATGGAGCGCTTCTTCAAGTAAGGCTTATTACCCTTAGAGCACTGAGCAAAGAAATCTAAATTTTCAGCCACTTGAAGTTGTGCTCACTACCGCAATCCACAACTTCAAGTGACTGAAAATTTGTTTTATTTGTGAAATTTAAGTCCCAACATATATCAGTGTTTCAAGATTAAAAGGATATTTTATTTTCAACAACTGGTTATCAGGGGTGATACAGTTGCTAATAGAAATACAGAATGTCTAGTGTAGTCGACATCAGTGTTCTAAGGGTTGACCTTTAGACATGCTAGAATACTGATGTCGATTATGGTTGACATTCTGTGTTTTTATCAGCACCTGTATAACCAGTTGTTAAAAGTAAAATATGCCTTCAATCTTGAAACACTGATATATGTTGGGACATAAAAGATCTCATATCAAGGCATATCTTGAAAACCCTTGGGAGGGGGGGGGGGGTACTTTGATATTGCACACAGACATCAAGGGTGCAGATATGTCTTTTGTGGTTATGACCTTTGAAATACTTTTTGACCTGTATCTCTCAGCCAAAATGGCTTAGTGATTTTTAAAAGTATGGGGCAACTTACAGGGTGTAGATTTTCCTTTGCGGGGGGGGGGGGGGGGGGGTTATGACTTTTAGCTTATTTTACCTATATCTACACCAAAAAAGCTTTAAAACTAACTGGGTAGCAGTACCATTTACAGAGAATATCTCTGAAACCTTTCATATTGCACACTCACATCACCCAGAGAGTGTAGGCTTGAGTGTGGCTTTTTAGAGTTTCTATCACAAGGGCAGGACGGAGGATTATGTGGGCCGATGGCTTGCTGTTTATTTGTGTTATGTTTATCTCAGCTTTTATTGACCCGGATATGTACAATTTATTTTTATTGGTTATAAAACTGTAAAATCAGCTTTTCAGATACTATATTATGCTTTTCTATTTGACAGATATAACTCTGGAACAAAAAGCTTCTCTGAGATCACAACGACAAAACATATGACCACAACGATAGATGCCGTCACCATTCCAAACTCCATGTGGCAGAAAAAGCCTACTGGAGGTCGTAAACCTCCACCAGGCCACGTCTGATACTCGTCCAAGTGCTTCTTTGTAATATAGCAAGGATATATAAGAGAATGGCAATGGACTGTTCAGTAGCAGTTGCAACAACAACAACATTTATACTACATATGTGATGTTTTAAATAGTCGTAATCGATAAACTGGCACTAGAGGATACCTAGATATAAATTGAGATTTTGTGTTAACTAAGAGAAGTCGACACCTTGGTGATAAAGGTTCCATCTGTTTCTTTAAGCCTTTAACCGCCAAATTATTCAATCTGAATTTTCACCCACTTGAAGTTGTGTCTCGCTGACGCGATCCACAACTTCAAGTGAATGAAAATTATGCAGATTTAACAAAATGGAGATCAACTTATTTCAAATCGTGATGATTGATACCACATTATGGCTCTAACATGCTTAAAAGGCGGTACTGGATGTGGTAATAATTGAGTGAAAAACCGAATAAATTCTGCACCGGCGGTTAAAGGGTTAGGAACTGGTAGATATGACCTTTTAATACCAAGATGATGAAATATAGTATGTTGTGGCTGCTTTTGTCAAATGTAGCACCCATGGCATATGACCAGATATAATATTCCAGCATCCATACCAACAACCAATTGCAGCCGTTTAGTTTACTTGGAATGTTTGCACCAATTTCTACCACTACCCTCATCTTGAACATACAATGACATTTTCAGTTTAATTTAAATATGTTCACATTTCAAATCCTCTTTCTCTTAACAGAGAGAAAACAAATTGCAATAATGTGTACCATGTTTCTCAATTGAGGTGTGTAAATGAGTACATTTCACTTCGAGATGAGTTTTGACGTACATCACTGATTTCAAAACATAAACTTCGATCCATCATTCTTCCAAAGTCTGAAACTTTTGGCTATGTTTCTTTTATTTTCAGGTTGTGATAATAGAGACTACCAGATTTGGTCAATATTTGGTGTGCTTGCGATGGTCAACAGAACAGCATAATTTGTGTCGGAATATGCATCATACCTAGCCAAAACCAGATGCTCAACCAATGTAGGTTTAATGTTGGTCGACCATCGGCGTCACTGGCCCAGCAAAAAACCAACATTGTGTTAGGATCTCAAGTTTTTTTGGTAACCCCCCCCCCCCTTTATGTAATTTGTGTAATATCACTGATCTATCTGGTCTTTCGCTGTGGAAGGAGAGAATACTCACTTATCAGAGCCTGCAAACAAGAGATCTAAAGCCAATGCTGGCCCAGCTTCGGCGTGCCAACATTAAGCCGGCATTGGATGCCTATTTGGCCTTTACTGGGAATCCATGCTGATCTGGCTCAGTAACTACACACGGAGACAAACTCCAAATATCCCACTTCGGGAACTTTACTGCATGTGGTCATTACTACTTAGCGTTTAATTTCACAAGACTGCTAATAACCCTTAAAGTGCAGGGATCAACTTTAGTGGTTAAAATCTGTTGTGAAGTCGATCCCCGCACTGTAAAGAGTAAAAATATTTCTAATGTCCACAGACCCATAACATATGTATTCAAATGAATCAGTAAGAGCTAACTAGGACAGTTATGATGATTTTAAATTAAAAAAAACCTTTGTCCTCCAAGGTTTTCATAAAAAAATCAGCGTTTTAAGAGTTAAAGGGTTGAGGATAGATGTATTTGCGAAGTGGCACTTTAACTCTTTAGCTGCTGAACTGATCATAACTATTCTTAAATTTCATTCGATAAAACATATGCTGACCTGATTTCAATCCCTAAATCAAAAATTAAAGCAAAGTGTAGTTTTTGAACAATAATGCAGCAGCATAGTGTGGGCAAATATCAGATTATCATTTATAAATTTTACCCTTACAGCACAGGGATCTACTATAGACGTCAGATTCTAAAATTCTAAGATTCTAAAATCGACCCCCGATCTGTAAGAATTAAACAAATTATATTGGCCATAGACCCATAACATAGGTATTCAAATGAATCGGAATGAGCTGAATAAGACATTTATAATGGTTTAATATTGAATATAACTGTAGGTTTTCTGTTTATCTGAAAATATTGGATTGGTCAAACTATCTCAATGCTGGACAGAATATCCTATACTGCACATTAAGACAGTGGTGTTGCACTGCAGCTCATTGGCTAACAACATTAACCCTTAAAGCGCTGAATTTTTCAAAAAAACCTTGAAGACCAAAGGGTTTATTTCAATTTGATATCATCATAAATGTCTTAGTTAGCTCTTTCCGATTCATTTGAATACCTATGTCATGGGTCTACGGCCATTAGGCCTAGAAATATTTTTTATCTTACAGTGCGGGGATCGACTTCAGTCGTCAGAATCTGACGTCTACAGACGTCAAATTCTGATGATCCCCGCGCTGTAAGGGTTAAACTGTTGCTCATATGCTCAGTGTCTTTTTCCGTGTCAACATTACATTGTTTACGGTACCCTGGTAACTGGCAGATACACTGTAGTAGATTGTAGCTGTGAATATACACATCACACAGTGTTATAGCGGCTAATTAGTACTGTGACAGCTGACACGAGGCATTGACCCAATGTTGTTTTAATGTTGGCCCGCCGTCTTCGACATCTGCACAACATTAAAACAACATTGGGTCAATGCCTCTTGTTATCTAGGGTGACATCTGCACTGCTCTGCTCTGCAAAGGCAGTATTTGCTTAATAGGTAGATATTGTTTTTTTTTGAGCGGTGCAGTAGTTTTGTGCTCATTGAGATTCCAAGATATTTTATCAGAAATATAAGTTATGCAACATGGATCACTAATATTTTACTGTAAGTCTCAACATGAACAGGATAAAAATAACATGTATGTTCTCAGCAGCAGTAGGGTGTTATTAAACCGGTCGTCAGTCGTGTCATAATTATTATTATGTAGCATTCCATTTGAACTGTTTTAGAGTAATGCTGCAAAGAAAATGTCATAATCCTTTGTAAAATAGAGAGCTATCAACCAACTACATGTTTCAAATATACCTAAATTATTATTTATTTTAATAAATCACAGGAAACTTGTGAAAAAGCATTTTAATTTGTACAAATTTTGTTTTCAAGCGATATGGAGAACAAAATATCTCCCGTTAACACATTAAATAATTTCCATTTTCTCTACTAATTTGGTGACAACTCGCAGTTTGTTCTGGATTATTATTATTTACACTGTTTATTTATTTCTGTGCCATAATTTTCGACTGTGATGTTTAAGAGGTGTTCTATGAGGGCTTCTTTTCGCCATTTAATTATTTATTAGTTTTAACTGTAATCCTGTCGGGTTTTCAGTATTTTTTGTTCATGTGTAGCAGAAATTGCTGACACAATTCCCAGGTGCAAGTGACGAAATAGATTTATATGATTTAATGATAACCTCCAGACAGAAAATTTTAAAACAATGTTACTTTACTGGTGGGCCAGACAGTGGACCAACATTAAAGCAGCATTTGAGTTAACGTCTTATATTTGCTGGAATAACAGATTGATATTTATAATACCGCCACCAATAGAATGCCCATGATAATGTGTAGCCTGGTTATTTTTTCTAATCTTGTAAATCAATATTGTGAATTATAGTATTGATGTAGCATTCACTGCTGACATAACCACTGTTTTGCTACTTAATAAGATTATTTTAAAAGATAGATGTATGAAGTGTTATTTTTATTTTTCAGATATCAATGAGTAAATTTATTTGAATTTTCAAGCACTTGAAGTTGTGTCTTGCTACCGCGATCCACAACCTCAAGTGGGTGACAATTACTCATATTTGTCTAATTTGAGACCAAATATTTACAAATCTTGATGTTTAAACAGTCATTTCATTCCCAATAACTGTGATTTAATCGGCAAATTAAATGGATTTAAAACGAGTATTGACATGATCAGCAGACAAAGGGTTAAGTAATGCCAACAACATGACAAAACTGAGTTTGCATATTCGCATTATCAAGAAGATTTGAGCATAGTCAAAAACAAGAAATGAAATTTAAAATGTCCCATGTTGTAATTGCTGTAATTGTTAGATACTCCTGAAATTTTATTAAAAAATGCATTTATGGTGAGCTGTTAATTGCTACCTCCCAAGTGAATGGAAGTATTCAATTTCGTAACGTAATGTACATTGTATGATAACTTTCAATATCAAGGGGATTGTATAGGACCTCAGTGCTCTGTTGAAAAAGAGCTATTCTCTTTTGTTTAACCTTTTCACTACCATACATGACGGAAATTTCCGTCGTCATTCGTCAATGAACGTAACCATAAAATGACACAAACTTTCGTCATTATGTATTTATGTATTTTTCGTCATTTGAAGCTGGAAATTGCGTTAGCAATTCCAGCTTCAAATGACGAAAAATAGAACTCCTACACCAGTATATCTGGATCCTGGCATGCACTCCGGCCTGGAAGTCAAAGGGTTAAAGCTAATAACTGTATTAGAAGAGAAGAACATCACAACAATGTGTTACTTGGGGTCACTTCGGATCAGTAATGTCATCCCCTTGGAGCTAAAGCGTCCAATGTACGACTCCAATGAGTTGCCGATCGTACCCTTTTGCTCCCTGATATGATTTATTGTTACAGGATAGTATACACAGGTTGTAATGCCAGATAAAGGATAACATAGAGCACAAAGGGTTTACATGATAATTATCTAGTGCTCCATAATTATATACATTTCACACATAATAGTCAGGGGTGCCAAGCCAGATATTGTCCCCTTGGATTTAGAAGGTGCTAAACTGCCACTTTGTAAACTGGCAGTTTAGCACCTTCTAACTCCAAGGGGACAAATTATAACAGTAATGATCACTAGTTTACATTTATCCTCACATTATATTTATTCCTTACCTGGAACACAATGTATCAGGATAATTTGCAAAAAATAATCTAATCATATTCGCAGCTCAGGTGGAAAACTCTCAATCTGTTTATTCAATAATGGATTCAATATGTTTAAAAACAAGTTCTTCATTAATATGTGCCATGGATTTAAGAGATTATTTAGTATTTTCAAAATAATTGTCTAATGTTCTCTTGTGTTATATCTGCCAGTTGAATGAGTTGCTGTTTCACGAATTTGCATCCAATAAAAAAAATATCGTGACCCATCTGTGCGTAATAATTTGCATCGGTCGTTTCGCTGGAGTACTTAAATCTTTATTTTGTTGGCTTTAAATTCTTTTGTAACAATTGTCCTTTAAATACCACAACTCAGTTTGGAATAAAGATAATTCTTTTCAAATTCTCAAACTTTGCCTTGAATAAAGATAATTCTTAGCCGTTTGGACCAGAGAAATAGTTCTTTGGGTCTCTTTCAAAAATTGCATTGTCCCATTTTCTGACGTATGTGCGATGCGGCTGACTTTGTACAGATAATAACAAATCGTCCCCTTGGATATGAAAGGGTGTAGCTGCTGCTTTACAAAGGGGCAGATACATCCTTTCATAGCAAAGTGTATGATATAGTCTCTTGTGGATTATGGTGACGTATTGTCATTTCATGTATAGACATTGCGCCTTTTAGCCCTATCGACTTTTGTCGTCAGAATGTGCTGACGTCTAAAGTCGATCCCCTGACTGTAAAAGTACCCATATTTCGAATGATCGAAGACCCATAGCATAGGTATTCAAATGAATCAGAAAGATCTAACTAAGACATTCGTGATGATTTCGAATTGAATAAATCCCTTTGGTCTCCATGGTCTATATAAAAAAAATTGAGCTTTAACCCTTTCAGGCCTGGATTTAGCATTGTCATCTTCATCCACTACAAGCGCGAATTGCTCTCGCAATTCTCGACTTGTAGTGGATGAAGATGATTTGAAGTGGTTGAACAATTAAAGAAAAAAGCAATGTATGGGTAAGCGTGTTTCGTAAAAAAAAATCATTTTAAAGCCTTTACTTGTAGGAAAATCAAGTCTGTTTTCAGGGAAGTGATATGATGCTTTAATGCATTGTGAGGGCTTAAAGGGTTAAGGGTTAATCTCCGGGGTAAGCTATACTTTGAGCTGTTTTACGGATGATAAGTGCATGATGTTCATGTCTGGTAGTTTCAAAGAAGATTATAACATATATATAATTATGAGTTTCTGTGCACAACTAATCACTCTGGAGTTCTGTCCATGACAGATTGTCACGTATTATATTGTTTTTTTTTTGTTTATTTTTCACTGTGTCTCTGCTTTGCATATCATCTGTATAGACAGAATCTGATAAAGAACATTTGTGTGAGACCTATATTATAATTAACTTATAATTTATCTGTATTTTTTGTAATGTAAAGCATTTGTAAATATGTTTCTACTTAAGCATGTTAAGAAAGCATGAGCTCGCTGGTCGTATTTATTTATCCTCACACAAAACATTTGTTTTTTGTTTGGAAATTTTGCTCAATTAAATGACTTGTAATTTATTGAAGGAGTGTATATTTGTTCATTTGAAGATTTTTCAAGGTCTAATTTCATATTGACAACTTAATGCTTTTCTCGTTGTCTTTTTTGAGCATTGAATATTAAGTTGACTGATCCATATGGCAAAATATCCTAACCCTATATGTATGTTGATCAGGATATTGCATTTATATCTTTTTTGAGGTCGGGGCTATCTATAATCATGTATATAAATGTATATATATATATGTATACTGTATATGTATATATACATTAATATCTATTAATGAAGCTCAATACTTAAAAATACGGATAAAAACCGGCATTGCTCATTTTTGTTGCCAGTCAGGCTTGTATTCCACATAATGAACGTGCCATCTATCTCTTATTCAACTTCCAAAAAATAGTTTATTGTGCTGTAATTTCCTAGTATTGTAGCTTACTCTGATTGGACCTTATTTATATAACTAACAAATATTTAATTGAAACTTTTGTACTTCAGTGCAAAATCTTTATTATTTAAAAATAATTGTATTATTCAATTGGCATCATTGATAATTGTTTTGAAAATAATAATCGCCTTGACTAATTAAATTAGATAGTCTATTAAATATTGGTATATTAGTATTGATGATTCTGCATGCATTGAGAGCAATAATTTTAGAACTATCTTTTGTGATATAAGTTTCTGAATATATTGGTCATTCAGATAATTAGCCTCGACCTCAAGGTTTTATATGGGTACTATCTTCAAAGCGTCACATGGAGACGATAAGGTCATACATGTCACTTTACAAATAGGTGCTATGACCCCTTCAGTCCCAATGTAACGAAACACATAAACTTGACTAGAAGTTATATATTATTACCCGTTATTTATGCTATCTGTAGTATTTATTTCATAGTGATTACCTTACAGAAACATTGGTTATCTTGTATACTTATAATATGAGTTGGATAATACCAACAAATGAACACGAGATGTTGACCCGATGTTGGTTTAATGTTGGTCTGACGTCGGAGACGGCGGGCCAACATTAATCCAACATCGGGTTGACGTCTCATGTTTGCTGGGTAAATACCTTATAATTGTGGAGATTAGTTTAAAGCTATAATGTGTCATCTTTCAATATTGTACATTAATTTGTTGTACTGTGTATGTCGCTTTGCATTCACACAACTCTCCAGAGCAAAGCCTGGCAAGCAATTGTGCATTATACATGTTATATAAAACATACGCCAATGGTATCTGACTGATGTACAATGACAAAATGGTATATGTGTACATTGTAAACATAGTTCTTATCACACAGTGTACTAACATAACTGTGCAAAGAATTATACATTCAACTAAAATGGTCGCTAGATACTGTGAAGCTCGCAGTGGCCATTCTGAGTTCACTGTTTTTTACATACTATATTTATAAATATTTTTTCTGTTTGCCGACACATGGGAAATGTTGTCCCACATTTTCTTCATAATAAGTGTACATAGTATTCTGTGGAGACATGTAGATATTGGCTGTGGTACTGTATATACGTAGACGCGATGTTATCAAGAAGCTACGGTCCTGTGTAAGTGTAGATCTACAGATATGTTCATGTTTTAGTGGTTACCGAGTCTTAACCATACACGCTGTGAACCAACATGTTTTTGTATTGCTGATTTTGTTTTGTTATAAAATAATCACATTTGGTGCTGAACTAGTGCTGTATAACCTGACATCCCTGTAAAAACGAGACATTCACCCAATGATGGGCTGATGGTGGGCCACTGTCATAGATGATGTGCCAACATTAGCCCAACATCGGGTCAATGTCAACTGGGATTTGACTTTAGATGACTGACACAGTCACACTTTGAGTCTTATTACTAAAGATTTTTTTCATTTTGTATCTTTTCATTATCGATCTGTTATTGTATCTGGACACTAGCACTGCTCGTCCCCGGGGATGAAAGGGTGGTATGTGTCACATTGTAAAGTGGCAGATACGACCCTTTAGTTTCCAGGGCTCGTAATGTTAACAGAAGCAAGATGAGGTGACGCGAGTCACTGATACAACTCTAGCATCAGATTCTACATGCATAGTATTGTTACATAGTGATTTAATTAAAGACATTCTCGTTTGTCAGTTCTTTAATTAAGATGTTGATGTATGAAATCAACAGTCTGCCCTGCATTATGATTTATCATAATTTCCATGATTTTTCTTTCAAGCTCGTAGAGGTAGTGATAACACAAATATTTCAACTTTCAAACACAAGTGTTGTTTAGAGACCTAGCAAACACGATACATTGTACCATTGCTGGGTTAATGTTGGTCCACCGTCTATGACGTTGGCCCAACATTGATCCAGCAATGGAATAATGTCTCATGTATGTGGGAAGTTATAAGAACGGAGTGGCTATTTGTACGGGAAAGTTATAATGAGAGTCAATGGGAGCCCGTCATTTCGTAAACGAGGCTGCCCATAGAGTTACATTATGAAGAATCACATACGATTAGCCACTGCCACATAAGAACACAAGCTTCAATTTAGTGTGATGTGAATCAACACCAGCCTGGAGTGCTGTGTCCGCGACCTCCATGAATATACAGTTTTCTTGTTATGTTGGATGATAATGATGATGATGGAAACAGCTGTTTTTATTAGTGGCCTTTTGTACTGGTGTAGTTCTGCATTATCTGTGATGTGTGCTGGAATGAATGCTGGCATCAGACGTTGGTCAATATCTGAAAAAAATGTTTGATGCCAGTCAATAATTGCTAATCACCAATGTTTGTGCAACTTGTATTCTATCACTGTCAACTGTCAAGTTACTGCCTTATATTATTTTCATTATCGAAAATTTATTTAAGCATAGTTTGTGTGCCAAAGATCCACGGAATTTGTTGTTGAACATTAATTTTAACTATAAATTAGTACGTATATGAACACACATAATAGATGCAGATGTTGTTGATGGCTTACAGTGTGTTGTACTTGTGAAGTGAGTGTCTAACTATCAGCTATCACATTACTTCTTTATTTCTCATGTTGTAACCCCACACAATCATTGTCAAATTAGCTTCAGGAAATGAAATGTTTTAGGTTATCTTCAGGCTGCGACATATTATTTATAATACTGCTGTGCAAAGCCACAAGGCAGTCACTGTTTACTTTTCGAGTAAGCTGTTACTGCCTTTTGACGTTGCCGAGCGGAACAGTAGTATCGAGACCAAAGTGTACTTCAAATAGATTTGCTCCTTTCTTGTATGTAATTTGTCTCATGAACCAAGCTCTTGAAGTGATAACTTCATGTTGATTGTGTGAACTTTATGATATACGTGTCTGTACTGGGCTATACGAGTCCTGACACTAGCAAAGGTATACGTTCCACTCCATGGAGCTTCACTCCATAGAGTGGAGAATATACCGCTGCTAGTGTCAGGATGGGTACATGATGGGGTGGTATGCTGGATGTGATGACTCTCATAACAAGATCCATTTATGTAAACTGTACTTACTATGTGTCTGCTCCAAGAACTTTTGTAGTCTTTGCCTGACTTAGGTGGACTTAGCAGCTATATATGTGAATGTAGAGTTAGAATGCAGTAGCACATGTGTCGATGAACTCATTTATCCAGTTTTCACTTTTAAGTGAAATTGAACTACCTTTTCAAAAATGCAAATCTCGAATAAAAGAAACTAAACGTAATGGTATTTTTAAATTATTTTAAGACGGCCATTCCCTCAGCAATGCCATCTTCAAATAAATGAAAAATGGCAACGAGTAATGTATTAAACACTACACATGACTTCTTATGGAATCCATTTAGGCCTACCTTTAAATTCCAAAGGGAAATCAATAATCTATGTCCTATTACGACTGGGAATGGACTCAATGAACACATGCGCTGCATCTAGAATAACTTCACAAGTTAATGTTGACTTGAATTGAATCACTATGCTTGCTGATGCTAATTCTTCCTTCATGTCCTAATATTATGCATTTCTAACATAATAATAAACAACTATGTCTTGATATCTGTGTTTTTAGTTGTAATATTCAACAACAGATATATTTTCACAGCCTGTACACCAAGGGTTGTCAAAGTAAGTCAAAACAAATCTTAACCCTTCAAGCCCTCACGATGCATTAAAGCATCATTTTACATCCCTGAAAACAGACTTAACTTTCCTACAACTAGAGGTTTTTGATCGAAAATTTCCATGAAACTGGTTTACAAATACATGGCAATTTTCTTCAATTTTCACTCACATCAAATCATTTTCATCCACTACAAGTCGAGAATTGCGACAGCAACTCGCGGCTTGTGGTGGATGAAGATGACTGTGGTAAACTCAGGCTTGAAAGGGTTTATATAATGTACTACTATCTTAGTGATTATTGAAACCATTACCATTTTTTCAACTGATACATTACATTGCTGGTGAGTGAATATTGCTTTACGTCGTTTTCTGCACAATCACAGCTATATCGCGATAGAGTAAGAAGGGACCGAAGCCGGCACTATTCCCTACTCTTATCGAATGACTTCAAGGGTTCTTTAATATAGTGTACAGTACCATAGGGCTAAGACAGTGCTGCACACTCCAGGCCTTTGAACAGTTTGGGGCACTGTATGCACAACCTTGATGACAAACATGCGACCTGGCCGGGATTCGAACCCAGACCGCCAGTTTTGAGCCACAACCGTACCAAAGGAGCCATTGAGGCCAGCCTACATTGCTGGTATTTAGAAAAGTAGGATCACCTTTCTGTAGTATGATTACCATTCCGAACGAGAGAAAAACATAGTTTAACATGACTAATCGGTGCGGCATTATTTAAAAGCTTGTTTTGGTTACACTGTAAGCAGAAGCTGTGTGCGTCAATACCTTTCTTTTTTATTTCTATATTCGTGAAACAAATCAAATAAAAACATCCTGTCCTTTGTGGACTTTTAATCAAATTTCACCAGACAGAATTAACACAATACATGTATAAACAATTTTTTTAAATATGTTCTTGCTAATTAAATCTCTAATGTCTTTGTAGTTGTTGCGAAGATAGTTGACTAGCAAAGTGACTGATACACCCTTTCATATCCAAAAGGACGATATAATAGTGAATTGAAATGTGCGTGACAGTGATTATTTGAAGGGTAAGTCTATTTTAGGAGGAGTGTGGGGATAGCGTCTCGCTAGTATTCATCGAGTTTCCGGAACTCACCGAACGATTTCGACCACGCTGGTTTTCTACCGCCAAATTCCGCACCGCATCACTACCGACTTGAGCACCGCGCAGGACAGTCACATAGTCTGATCCGCGCAGCCACGCCTTGTGGCCCAGGAGTTGTCGCGTCTAGTCTGAATCGTGCACCTCGTTAATCAATAAAATGGATTGTAATTTAGTCTAATTAAGCATCAAGAACATCATGGAGTCAAGTTGATTGTGTACCGTCGCCCAGACAGGGATGAAATGAGATAGTGAATTGGCGGCAGGGTGGAGAGATCCGCTAACCAGGCCAACTCCTCCAACCCCGCACCCGATAGGAGTAGTAGCATATTGCTTATAACGCCACTTTTCGGTACTAATGATCATTTAAGTGACTACATTGCTATACAATAAAAACAGTGCAGTCCATTGATGAGATAAATGATGCACAGATGATGTCGTGAGGATGGGGTTGTTGAGGGTTATTGAGAGTGTTTCTTTCACTCTCCTGATATCGGGTTCTGGGCATGTCTAGTAGGGGATTAACTCCCAGACATGTCCAGCTAAACAAAACACAGATCCGCTATCCTCGGGTCGGATAACAAAAGTTAAGGTTAACTCCATTCTGTCCCACGTGGGAGACACAATGGCAAACACTCTAATGCCAGCTTAGTTTAATGGCTACTACTAGAAACCATCCCAGTACCCCTGAAGGCTAAATAGGCCAAATGTGTTTTACGTAATAAAAAAACTCAGTCCAAAAATGACTTGAAAATCAGGGATCCAATACATAAATAATTGTTATGGTTGCAGAGCTACACATCTGGGATCAAATGCTAAACAATCTATACATCTATATATTAACATGCAGTCATGTAAAGTTTCGACGCACGATTTCTCAGCTTTTGCGTCGTTTAGCTGTTCCACACTTGCCCAGATGGTATAGGATGTCATAATCTGGTGACATGTCTATTTTTCAACAATTTAGCATTTCATCTCATTCGAGTATTTGTAAGTAAGCGATGTTAGGTTCATGAAGTCGGCCATTACAGCGCAGTAACCGCTGATTGGTGGCAATGCCAGAGAGTGCTGTAATAATAATAATAATAATAATAATAATAATATACATTTATATGGCGCTATATCCAACCTTAAGTTGCTCTTTGGCGCTACAAACAAAAATGTCAATAAACATGATCAACTTGGTACATTAAGGTGAAAAATGCCATGCGATATTGAACAAATGACTTGATGTGTCGCTTAAATTTATCAAGTTTGTTACAGCTTCGTATGTGATATGGTAATTTGTTCCAAAGTAAGGGGGCAGCTTTATTAAATGATCTATCACCATATGTTTTTAATTGTGTGGGAGGCGCCACCAAGAGATGTTTGGTGCGAAGTATAAGGGATGATAAGAGTCTTTCAGGTAACTGGGCTCTAAGCCATGTTCCATTTTGAAGCAAAGAAGGAGAAGTTTATATTCTATCCTTTGTCTGATTGGCAGCCAATATAATTGTTTTAAAAGAGGTGTCACATGATCAAATTTCTGTCTCCGATATATAATCCTTGCTGCAGTATTTTGAATTCGTTGTAGTTTTAAAATACAGCTATTTGGAAAGCCATACAAGAGAGAGTTGCAACAGTCAAGATAAGATGCTCAGTGGTCATAACTGATAAACAATTCCCAATTTCACCGATCTTTTTCAAAAAAAATTGTGCTTTTCAGCAAACTTGATTCACATGCTCACACATGTTAAGATGTTTGTCAAACATTAATCCTAAATTTTTTGCCCTCTAATGTTGGCTCAGCGTTGTGTATTTGGCGCCACGCTGAATGTGGGCCAGCATCACAGATGGCTGGCCAACATTAACCCAGCTTTGGTTCAAAACATTGTACTGGTCTATTATCGGTATAGCCGGCAATGTGTCTGTGTAATGTGCATTAGTCCGATGCCGGGCCATTGTGTACGACGCTGGCCAACATTTGAATGGCATTGGTGTATGTGCACGCAGTCCCGCCAGTATGAAGTACTGACTAGGACTGAATGGATACTGGTCAGCACCGGCGACGCTGGCCCAACATTTGACAGACATTGGGTCGGTGTCGGCTTGTACTAGCTGCCAGCAGTATGCACTGTCAGACCAGGTGCTATTGAACGCAACCCAGCAAACAGAAGACATTGAACCAGTGCTGGTTTGATGCTGGGCCAGCGTCGCAGACAGTGGGCTAGCATTGCACCAGCATTGGGTCAAAGAGGTGTTGGAAAATATCTTCATCCTTAATACTTTTATTGAAAGAGCCCAAAAAAAAAGAAGAAAACCTCTGCTAGTAGCCTTCATAGATATACGAAAGGCTTTTGATACAGTCAATAGAGATAAACTTTGGGAATGTATGGAAGAGATGGGGCTAGGAGGGAAATGCTTGAATATAATTTAAGGACTTTACACAGAACATAAGAGGAACGTACATTTAGGGAACAGACAAACAAAATGGATCAAATGCCATAAAGGGGTTAAGCAGGGCTGCATCTTATCGCCCTTACTGTTTTCCCTGTATAACAGAACTGGGAAAAATTCTACAGGAGGGGAACACCGGAGTATCACTAGGAGACATCAATATTCCAGGTATATTTTTTGCTGATGACCTAGTGGCAGAAAATGAGAACAATATGGAAAGGGCGCTGAACATTACCAACAAAGTTACCTATGACAAAGGGATGGAGCTAAGCTGTAAGAAATGTAGCATCATGAGATTTGGACCAGGAGCCATGCAAGAGAAAGAATGGAAACTGAAAAATAATATGGGAACAATATTCGAAAGCAAAGTATATAAATATTTGGGAATTCTTATAGGATCTAGCAGAACATACACTCAGCAAAGAAGTTTCACAAAAAGGAGAATCCCAGGTTTATTAGGCTTATTAAAAGTAAAGTCCTCAGAGACACCAAACAAATTAATAGCTGCAGATCTGATGTGGAGGCAAGGAGCGAAGCAAACATTACTGTATGGTACGGAAGTCATTTCACTGAACAAGGAAGGTATAAGACAGATATAAGTAGCACAAAACAAGGTTGGAAAATAGATGCTCGGATTAAAGAAAAACGCGTCGTCAATAGGCCTCAGAGGAGAACTAGGCTGGAGGTCAATAAAACGGGAAATACAAATGAGAAAATTAATTTTCTGGTATAGGATTAAAACAAAGACACAAGAAAGCTAGGTAAAACAAGCAGCAATGGAAATAATAAGGAAGGAAGATAATACCATGATTAAAGACATTAAGAGCATCCAAAAAGAATGAAACAAAATACTTCCCGGATTTCAATCGGGAAATGAAACTGAAATTAAAAGGTCTTGGAAGAAAATAGAGAAAATAACATGGCCGAGCGTAAAAGGATTGTCAAATTCTTTAAAGCATTACCCTAAGGATGAATTATCAAGAAGAGAAGAATACATAGAAGACACAAACAAGTCGCGCACATTAACTAAATTAAAAATTAATAACACAATAGGACCAGTGGAAGAAAATCTTGACGGGGTAAAATGACCTAAATGTAATGAAGTCAATATAGTAAACATGGCAGTTCAACTGCAATCCAATTAATTGGTTAAGAACAAATGAAACCCAACATTTCATACGTAGAAAGAAACTGAATGGAACCTCAGAGACAGATATCGCAAAAATAATTGTCGCAGATAAGTCTGAAGAAAATTTGAAACAACTAGAACAAATGTTTTATCAATGGAAAAACTGAAGGGAGTTAAAAACGAATAATAATAATAATAAAGGAAAGGAAGCAGAAATTAATAAGTCTTGGGAAGCACGACAGAGTAAAAGGCTATAATTGAAAGAAGTCAACATTGTAAACATGGCATTATGCATAGTTATCAACTAAATGTTCAAAACAATAAATGGGGCAAGATTGAATGAAACTCAACACTGCATCAGAAGTAAGAAAATGGATTGAACCTCAAAAACAGATTTTGTAAAATATTTGCTACAGATAAGTCTGAAGAAATTCTGAAACAGTGAAGCAAATGTTGTATAAGTAGAGAATCTGATGGGAGCTGAAGATACAGAAACCATTTATTCTAGTTATGTGAAGAATAGTAACTTATATTGGAGTATGCTTCACACAGAAGTTTGACATAATAATATGATCACCAACAGAGGGTTCCCTTCTAACTAAGCAAGAATACAGGATAATATTATGAAAAGTAACAGAAATGATTTTGAAAATAGTCAAAAAGAAATATCTATAGCAGGAAATTCAAACAAGGACGGAGGATGTACAACAAACTTAAAAACTGAATGGAGTGAACTGATCTTAAAGGAAGATTCGTTAAGACAATTGCAGCAGTGTAGGTGGAGGAAAACAACTATTGGCTTAGATATCTTAAAAAAGGGGACAACATAAGGTAACATGAATTAATTAATTTATTTATTTTAGAAAATTGTGAAAATTATGATGTAACTTATGGGAGATAGGCAGGGGAACAAGGAGAAAGACAAGATTATATAATTTTTATTTGAAAATTAAAATTTATTCCTTGAGGATGGGACCTTATAGGGAGTTGAAGCTATAAATTAGTTCAGTGTGAATATAATAAAGTAAATAGGAAAAACTTGGAGAAGTATAAGATAATTGGAAACTCAGTGAATATAATGAAAGGGAAACAAGATTCCATTTATCCATTACTATAGTGATTACATTGCTTCCCCCCCCCCCCCTGTATTGCCCCCGGTTATAATGCCAACCCCGCCTTCTGACAATTAAAGTGTTTGAACGGATTTCCTCCAATGTTAAATCCCGCGGCATAATGCCAACCCCGCTATAATATTTGCTATCCGCCAATGGTTTTGAAGTCCCAATGTCATTTTTGTCATATCTTTTCCCCCGATCGTATTGCCAACAGGCCTAATTTATCAGACATCGTGACTGTTAAATAAACACTAATGCATGGTTGATATACTGTGGTTCAATACACACACACGGCAGTGGGCCCAGGCGTTCACGTATTCGAGAAAGCGTGACTGAGATAAAACACTGGGTGGGGGACCTACTAATTGGGGTATGTAACAGAACATAAAAATAGGCCCACACATGTAAGTGTCATGTCTATTCCAGCAAACAATGGCAGTAAGCCCAACGTTTATTTAATTTTGGGCATCACGTCCATCAACCAATGAACCAATGTCTGACTGTTGTATAGTAGACACTTATGTTAACAAAAAAAAAGAATTTTAATTGTTTCTCATTGTGGCAGTAGGCCTATATAAATGTACAAATGAGTGATGAAGCGATAATTACAATGAAATAATAACTCATCATGTATGAGATCCATTGCTGGTACAATGCTAGACCAGTGTTGCAAACACATTTGCCAATGATTGATGAAGCGATAATTACAATGAAATAATATAATAACTCTTCAGGAACTAGATCCTTTGCTGATACAGTGTTGGGCCAGCGTTGCAAACACTAGCTGGACAACAAAATTATTTACGCAGAAATTTAGGCCCAGTGCAGATGCTTGAAGAAAACTAGCCTACAACTCTTTTGACTTGAACTCCAGCTCGACTCATAAGTTGGAAGGCAAAACATAACATGAAGCAGAGAAGGTTAACAATATCATCGGGTTCCGTGGTGTGAACGGAATGTCACACCTACTGTTTTTAAACACAGTGGCGCCTCTGATATATTCCTCTGATCGCGGGAATTTGCATAATTAACCCCAATTCAAATGCCAATCATTATTTAGTGTTTTTTTCTTGTGCATTAACAAATATAATTTGCATGTATAGTGCTCTAAATAAAACAATATTATATATGGCCTACTTTTACTTTTTTGTATTACCATAAACAGAATGCGCGAGAACACTCAATATGTATCAGAATTAATGTTAATCAGCTCTCATATATTCAAAGGCCTAAATCACCTCCCTCACCATAATGCCACCCCGCCATAATGCCAAAACATGGCAGAGTCCCAGTGTTGGCGTTATATGGAGGTAGTACTGTATAATAAAGAAATAGGGGAAAATTTGAAAAGTACATTATAATTTGGAACCTGTGGCAATAGGAAGGGGGTAATAAAGAGGATGGCAAGAGATCTTGTATTATCACAAGGGTAAAATGGTAAAAATAGTGGAAAAGTATTTAAAAAATTGAAAAAAAAAATATGGAGAATGACAAGATTTTATAAATGGGAACTATAATGTGAGGGTGTGCTCCTCTTTTTAGGGAGAGAGTTGAGCTCCTGTATTAACACAGTGATGCCCGTCAATAAGCTGCAAAACTGATTGAGTTTAAATCAAATCAAATCAAATCAAATCAACGTCGTCTCGTGTTTGCTGGGAGTGTTGACAAGCCACATTGTGTTTCGCACATCGCCGTGGTTCCAAAACGGAATAATAAATTCCGCTTAATACAGAATCTTAGGCCATCTTACGGGAGTGCATGACAGTTGTTGTAAGGTGACATTTCAGTGTGGATATAATAAAACTGTTGCCCAGCTGATTGAGCCTAAAGACGATTTAATTACTGTAGATATGCCTACTGGACATACACGAACTAATCATTATTACTGTTGATTATGTTCACAGTATGTTCACTAGCATTGGAAGGGTTATTCTATATACAAAATATGCATTAAAGTTAATATTTCTTTATTTAATCCATTTTGCTAAAGATATCACACAATCGAAAATAAATAATAGGAGATTGCAATTTTCTTAGCCACCAATTTTAATATTTTATTTTGACTCCTAGGACCTGAACAGTCACCAATTTTAGTTTTTCAATTTTTTTAAAATAAGTGCATAAAAATACGCAGTTATTGCTACAATATTATTTCACATAATTTATGTATATCAGTCCCTAGCGAACGGCATCTGATTTTTTTTAAACATTCTTAAATGTTTCATAAAGGGTTAGCTCACCAATTTTGTTCAAATTTCGCGCAATTGCATATTCCTGAGATTCATACCTTTAATTTGGCATAGGATACATCTTATTAGGACCGGCCGGAGGTCGGTACCATTAAGTTTATTTTGCCTGAGTGTGTGTCCTATTATTTTAAGAGAAAGAGGGATACTGTGTGTGGGATCCGAACCGGTCGACATTTCTGTACACCAGTCCTTATGAACATGTCGAATATAACGTTCAAGGGCCTTAGCTTAAGTACTTTGGTCTTTAACAAGGGTTCAGAAATAATAATATTCACGATTATATTTGTGGTTAAGTCTATAATAAGAGCTTGAAGAGTTTTCGTTGGAATAATGTAGGCCCATGGTCGCAGACGGTGGCCCAACATTATTTCACAATTGGGCCCATGTATCTGAAATTGTCAGCCCTATAGCAATTGTCGCAAAGTAACCAATGCATACAGAATGCTGGGCTGTTGTTGGGCCATCGTCAGACACGTTGGATTAACATTGAAGCAGCACGAAAACGAAAAAGCCCTTTCACTCATCTCAGAATATCACTCTGGGAACAACCATGGAGCTGATCATCATCTGAGGAGCGGACATTACGGGTTCTGTTTAAATGTTTAAGCAGATTATGTAGATGTAATGGCTGACATGTATTAGGCCTACTTTAGACAGGGATATATCCTAACCAATCTAATAAACATGTCTGTCAAACTTTTCTCAACGGTTTCTATTGTGTTTTTTCCCGTAGATTTCAAATCTGCCAGATACCATTCGAGATTTTGTATATTTAATTAGCTAATTTGCATATTTCCAAAATGGCCGCCAAAAAAAAGTAATCGGCTATGAATACAGTCACGGCAATCATAGAAATGTGTTTTTTGGCTCCAAGTTCGGGTTTTGAGATCCCATAATACCATTTTGACGACAATGTTATTTTTGGGGTCATTGGAAGGTCATAGGTCACGTGACCATTGAAATACAATATCCCACCTTTACGTTTTAGCAAAAAGTGCACAAATAGACTTTTTGGGGATAAAATGATGATTAGAATGCCTGATATTATATATTTAAATTCAGAGAGTTACATCTCATACACAAGACTATATTCATTAATACAAAATAGCCGCCATAATTCAAAATGGCCGTCAGCCGAACCTAAAATCAAGATGTCTGAGCTTCTAGATATCATATTTAAGCCATCTTAGTGTCTAGATTGCGGTTTTGTGGATCAAGGAATACAATGTCAGACATCATTATACTTTCAACTGATTTTTGATGTCTTTTTGATCTCTATAGTTTGATATTTTGTCAAAATTGTGTTATATCATAGTTACATTTGAATAACTACCTCCCAGAATGAGGTTATCATCCGCACACTGTTCTGAATTCACATGCTAACATGATCTAAAGTAAAACCATATACATCACATGTATATGACAGCGATAAAAGAGATAAATAGACATATCATTTACATTATAATACGGCACTGTTATTTTGTAGCGTATGTAGAACTACTACCCAGAGCTACTACCCAAGGGGTAAACATCATATTTTCTGGAAAACCGACACGGCGTGTTGCAAAAGTTTGGGCACCTGAAATGATATCTACATATATTTAGGATCACAACCTCGGTGCACAACCTTGCAAATCGACTAGTGGAAATTGGCAAGAAGCCAATAATGGCGGCCATTACCGCAAAACGTGAATTTATCAATATCTCGGTCATTATTTAAGATAATTTTCTTTTAAAGTTGTCTAGACCAATATTTTCAGGGTCAAAGATCAATATAAAACCAGTCCTGAAGTGATGTTATGTCTTGGGCATATGTATACCAGTAGGCCTATATACACATAACTCTGCTTTTATGTTTTGGAAATAATGTTTCACACTGTATATTAATAATCACTTTTGATAAGAAAACATCATGAGCGTTCGATGTCATAACAATGATAATGTTTATTGATCAAAAACTTGATAATAGAATAAGTATTAGCCCTTGCAGTGATATAGCATTTGGTATTATAATCACTTCATAACATAGTCAGTCTAAGTGGTACTGGGATGATTGCTAGTAGTAGTACTTTTCGCACCCACCTGGGGAGCGTCATTCGGGATCTATCCCGTCTATTGCATGTTGGGGAAGCTGCAGCCTACACGTGGCTGGCTATAATATTTTGGTGGATTGCCAGCGGGGTCGCCTGTTTACTCCACTCAATAGTGGTGCCAATGCAGCTCCCGCATCAGTACAGGAACTGTTGTTGGCCATGCTAGAGCCTAAACTACAGGCAATAGTGTTTCACATTAGGTCTCTCATGTGGGATGAATGGAGCTACCCTCAACTATTGTGACTCTTGAGGACTATCCGACCAGAGGATAGCGGAGCTGTGCTAAAGGCCTCCGTGTTTCAGCATTAAATTGCATATCAAAACCTAAGTCTTTGATCGCCTGGGCATGTCTGAGGGTAAATCCCCTAGACATGCCCAGAACATCGGGCAGTAACCCACCATGCCCTATCACCCCACGCCCACGTCATCAAGGTCTCAAGGTGTTGTACACAGCTATCTTTGCTTAGATATCTCTGACAGTCTTCTACATAGCAGGGGAATTTTCTTCTCTTACTCGAGCAGTTTTTGTTGCAACCCTTCTTGCAGCCACGTGTCATTGTGTGTGTCATATATGGTGGCCTTGGACGGTTTGTAGATTTACCTGGGATCAGTTTATCATTTTATACAACCCGTCCATAGTCCTCAGCCTTGGCGATGTAAGCTGTCTTTTCAAGTGCTGTTGCCAATGCTACCCGCTTTAGATGATGTTCTAAAGCAAGAGGGTGGCAGTAATTTCAGCAGTGATTTGTTATTATAAAACTTGATGAATCGAAGTATATATAGCTATATCACAGCCTTCGAAGTTGGATTATGTGTTCACAAGAAGCTACTTTGCCTGATCATACACATCTGCCGGTATTTCAATGTGAGCACCATGGCATCATCAGCTATCATGCTATTTCCGTTTTCTGCGAACAATGATGGAGGCATATTGCTACATTCATGATCACCAATAAAGTTATTAATGTTAATGGCTCCACCACTTACTTTTTGTGTGTTATTTGCCGAAGAGTAGTAATGTCATTACTCTTGTCAGACGAATCAATTTCGCTTATATACTATTTTGGTTTCTGGTTATTCTAGTCATTCACGGGTGACAAGAGCTTCCTATAATTATGATCTTCAAAGTAATGGCAGCTTTGGACACCATTTCTTTCACATCAAGACCAGAAGCTCTGCTGAACTCAGCAAAATAGCTAACAGGGAGCGATCCAAGTGGTTTTCAAGAGTTTTTCCAACAAGACTCGCTTTCTTGCTTTTCTTTGTCGGACATGGTACCAGGAAGAACAAATTGATCCTTCCATTTGTTCAACTAAATTTCACTTAGATGGTGGATAAAACAGAGTGTACTAATTACAGTCACATTTATTGCATTGTATATTTGGTGATTGGTCGTTCATCTCAAGACAGCTCTCAAGTTCATCCATTCGCGAGTTTTGCTGCTGCAATGGGTCATGCAAACTTTAGGGCACTGTCATTTATTCACATTATCAACGGGCGAGATACCGTCGGCTATTCATTTTCTACTGGCATGTTAAAGTTGGCTGAATGATATAACTACACTGGTAGACTTTGCTGATGATGGTGCTCCCATTGAAATCACGATATATGTGTGTCACCAGTCACAGCAGCTTTTTGGGAACTCATATTTCAACAAGAGAAGGCTGTGATATAGATACGCTCAATGACAAAACGTTCTTAAATAATATTAATAAGTAAACACTGCTGAAGTTGTTGCCACCCAATGAAAATGCTTTCCAACGGCATATAAAGCATGCAGCCAAGCCATCCCCAAGCCTTAGGACTATGGATGGGTTGTAGAAAATGACAAGCTGATTCCTGTTCAATCTACATATACAAACCCACCGTCGCCACGACATATGATCCACAAAATTTCATCCCTGCAAAAAGGGTTGCAACAAGAACTGCTAGTGTGAGAAAAGGGAAATCCCTGCTAATTATGATGTGACTGTCGGTGATCCCCAAGCAAATGCAGCTTTGCACAACACAACACATAATCCTTATAATTAAATAGCATAACTGCATTATATACTTTTTAAGCACACTCACTTTCAATAATCAATAATAATAATAAGGGTTGGCTCTATATTGATCATTGACCTTAAAAAGATAGGTTGAGACAACTTTAAAAGCAAATTATCTTAAATATTGACCGAGATATTGACAAATTAAGGTTTCTCGGTAATGGCCGCCATTATTGGCCTCCTGTCAATTTCCAGTAGTCGATTTGCAAGGTTGTGCACCTAGGTTGTGATCCTAAATATATGTAGATATCATTTCAGGTGCCCAACCTTTTACAACACGCCGTGTCAGACTGTCAGTTTTCCAGAAAATATGATGTTAACCACCTGGGTAGTAGTTTTACATACTCTACAACATAACAGTGCCGTATTATAATGTAAATGATGTTTATTTACCTATTTTGTCGCTGGCATACACATGTAATTTATATGGTTTAACTTTATATCATATTAGTATGTGAATTCAGAACTGTGTGCGGATGATAAACTCATTCTGGAAGGAAGCCATACAAATATAACTATGGTGGCGTGGATGGATCACACAATTTTACCAAAATATCAAACTATAGAGATCAAAACAACTTCAAAAAACTCTAAAACATTATTTGACAGTATAATGATGTTTGGCATTGTATTCCTTGGTCCAAAAAACCTTAATCAAGCCACTAAGATCGCTTAGATATGATATCCAGAAACTAAGATATCTTGATTTTGAGTTCGGCTGGCGGCCATTTTGAATTATGGCGGCCATCTTGTATTAATAAATATAGTATTGTGTATTAAGATGTAAATCTCTGAAATTAAATATATAATATCAGGCATTCAAATCATCATTTTATCCAAAAAAGATCAAGTTGTGCACTTTCTGCTAAAACGTGAATGTTGGATATTGTATTTCAATGGTCACGTGACCTATGACCTTCCAATGACCCCAAAATTAATATTGTCGTCAAAATTGCATTATGGGATCTCAAAACCCGAACTTAGGGCCAAAAATCACATTTCTAGGATTGCCGGAACTGTATTGATAGCCGATTACTTTTTTTTCGGCGGCCATTTTGGAAATATGCAAATTAGCTAATTAAATATGCAAAATCTCGAATGGTATCTGGCAGATTTAAAATCTACGGGAAAAAATACAATAGAAACCGTTGAGAAAAGTTTGACAGACATGTTTATTAGATTGATTAGGATATATCCCTGTCTAATATGTCAGGGTGCATATTTTGTATTTTATTCTGAATTGAATAGGGATTTTAACAAAGGTGTAACACTACAGAATCGTGGAGAAAGGGTCACAACTGTGGCGCCAAGCTGTTCTGAACGCTCTGCAGCTTGTTGATGTCGAGATCTGGGATGTAATAGAATTACAGTAGTCTAGCTTGCTCGACACAAGTGAAGTTGCTATTGTCTTAGTCACTGCCGCGGTTAAACATCTGCGCAAGCGACGCAAATCACGTATATGATAGTAGCATGATTGACAGACTTTTGATATATGTTTCTTAAAATTGCGATCCATGTCAAATTCTACCCCTAGATTTCGTGCCGAATCAGTTGGTGTTGCATCTTGATCAAGTAATTTGTCGGAAAATATTTCTTCAATTTGTCTCGTTGTGATTTAGTGCCGATTAGTATAAATTCTGTTTTGTCAGGATTCAATTTAAATTTGCTAGCTATCATCCAGTCGGAGACGTCTTGCAAGCACTGCTGGACCAGCGACAGTGACATCTTAGGGTCTGTCATGGAGACAGAAAGATAAATATGTGTGTTATCAGCGTACAGATGTCATGCCTACTGATCACACTACTTAGGGGCGTTTTATATAGAGTGAATAAGGGTGGTCCCAGGACAGAGCCCCGAGGGACACCATAATCCGTTTTGAACCGTTCCCCAAGTTTATCCAGAAGTTTAGCCCTTTGCACTCGATTTGATAGGCAAAAAAGACCCAATTTAGAGCTGTTCCAGAACTACCATACAAACCGGACCAGAGCTCAATGATGCTGCTATGGTCCAAGGTGTCAAAGGCTGCGGAAAGGCCCAGCAAGACCAATGCTGTGGTCTTGCCACTGTCCATGTTCACAAAGATGTCGTTGTGAATTTTTATCAAGGCTGTTTCTGTAGAATGAAGAGGTTTAAATGCTGATTTATCGGGATTTGATAGGTTGTTTTTGTGTAGATGGGACCAGATAGGCCTACGATTTGAAATTATTTTTTCAATTATTTTTAGAAATTAAATTTAGATTCGAAACTGGTCTATAGTTTATCATGTCATCCCTAGACAGTGATGGCTTCTTTGATACGGGTGTGATGTGTGATACTTTCAAAACGTCTGGGAAAGAGCCGGATTCCAAGACAAATTGACAATGTTCGTGATCAGGTGATGGGAGTTAGCAATAGGGCCTACTTCTAGACACAATTTCAATAATTAGGTAGGCAATAGGTCCAGATCACAGGACTTGTCTTGAGAAGAAAGGATGCATTTCTTAACTTCATCTGCAGTGGCGGGTTCGAACGATGTCATTGGAAAATTAATTTCTGGTGGTGGAATATGAGGCACATTGTGTTTAGGCTAAGGATAGCGAACTCGGCCAAGTAGGCCTATGACAAAGGTACAAATGGATGGTATATCAGTATATAGACCTTTAATAAGGCACACCAAAACAATTTAAGGTGACATTTTTGTATGATTCCTGGACAACAGGCCTGCTATCTTTTAAGTCCAGACTGTGGGCTTAAAAATCTGCATTTAGTGCCTTTTTTATAACTAATAAAATATTGACTGACACAGTGACACACCAGGTTAATAATGCCTATTATTCACAATGGAAAAGAAACATGAGCGTTATTGTGGTTTTAATGACGTAATAGCTTAACCCTTTTATTACAAAAAGCCATTGCCGCAAGACGGGGGTTAGTGGAAGCGTTACGATGCATCCGTACTGGCCAGTGGCCAGTGGCCAATATACCCACCTTTCTCCTAATTAATTTAAAACATATACTAGATTGACCTATTAGGCATTCAAAAATTGCGGTTGTGGGATTTGCAGTGGGAGGCGCATAACTTATCCCCCCCCCCCCCCCCTGGCTCATAACGTGAGGCCCAAGCGTCGATATTTAACCATCAGGAGCCTCATCATCCTGTCTGTACAGTCACAGCGACTGCTGGTTGCGCGTGCGCGCGGGCGTATGTTTTGATACAGAGAAGTGGGAGCAGCATTAGGCAGGTGCGAAAACAGGTGTGTCTCTAAAAGGTAACCACACAACAGCTGTCAGAATACACACACCTAGCTGGATCTTATTTAAACGCCACAGAAATCGTGAGTATTCAATTATCAGATTATGGATGCTTTTAAATCTTAAATACGGGCCACTCTGAGTCTCCAACCGAAGTAATGGCCGCGCGGAACAGCTCAAGTGAATCTGAATCACCTGTGGTTTTGCAGGGGAGACCGGGGTACGTTGACATGTAGTTAGCGGGAGATTAGTTTTTTTGCTAGTTGTGAAAATAAGAAATGCTAGAAATCTACATTTTTACATCTAGTCGTCTATTGGTAAATATTTCCAGTTTAATTTGTAGCGCTGTTTAATGTAGCCTAGGCGATGGGCCAACATTGGTCCAGCATTGGGTCAACAAGTTACATATCGTCTTTGCTGGGTAGTCATAATATTGTGGCATGCAAAATTGCATGTGGAACATGATCAACGTTCAAAGGAGTGGGGTCCGCCAAGCATGTCAAAAGGTAAATATTATTTATTAAATAAAGGCCCCTATATTTTATTTGCCAATTTTCTTCATGAAATTGATTAAACATTGGGGGGATCTTCAATAAACCCTGTTCTTCTAACTTATAATGATAGGCCCCTACATTCAGTTCTTATTAAAATCCATGGGATTGGGGTTGCTCAATTTCACTACTGGCCCAACTCTCCCAATTTAAAAGACCCGTGTTGCACCCCTCCTGTAACTGACAGGAGCATTTGTCTCTGTGTAGCCCACGGGCCTGTCTGATATGTTTTACCAAGCAATATAGAAGGACTATATTCCTTGGTTTTACCCATGGTCGCCGGCAATTGAGTCGCAGACATATGGACCCCCTAGTGGGCGTGTTTTCTCCAGCTGATTCAGTCGCTGGAATTCAGAAAGTCCGACTGTTGATCATGTTGTCGATCAGTCCAAACCATATAAATTTAGATTAAAAATGGATGAGATTGATCAATCTTATCTCAATGTTTTGGAAAGATATACAAACTGTATCCACATTGTACATTATCATACTTCTATTTTATTATATTTACATTGTCACCTTTTATTATTTTATTGCTATGGCTATGCTAATCTCATCTGTGACGGCTTTTTTTTCCTTCAAGCGTCTTTTAAGCGATATATTGGCATTTTATAATTGAAGAATATTTATCATATATACATGTTATCATGGTTATAATTTACTACTTTTGAAAATAAATGCATCCACATCCACCTTGAGCTCGCTGAGGATACTCCTTTATGAAGAGAAGGCATTTATGCTATCGAACTATATATCATGTCGAGTCTATCTATAGGCCTATATAGGGTTATGGCAAAACGAGAAATACAATATTATTGTCTATATATTATCATGATTAGGCCTATACTAGAATTTGCACTGGTTGAAACAATTCTAGTTTAATGCTGGTACATTCTTAACAACGCTTTCCCAACATTAACACAACATTGAGATTGAATGCTGCATGTATTTTTTGGGCGCTCATGACAGGGGTGATGTCGATGATGACCGAATGCTGGGTTATGGTTGAGCCATCGTCACAGACGTCACAGACGGTGGGCCAACATTAACCTAGCATTGGGTCAAATCCTCGTGTTGGTTGTTATGATAGGGGCACAACATTATCTACAAATTGTGATGAGGCCATATTACGTCACAAAAACTTATCTTAAGAATTTCTTATTAAGTCATCATTCCGGATTTAATGTAAATGCTGTAGAATATAATATGTGTATTTGAGAACGGGAAATAGTGATTTTCTCAGGGTGAGCGTACAACGAAGGACGAACCTTAAACACTGCTATTCTATTATATCTAGAGTATGCCTTTGCGCTCACACATAAGCACCATATTCATCTTAATTAAGTAGGTCTGTATCATACTTTGTTATCTGATATTGATTTATTTCTGTATTGATTTTTAACAAACAAAAGCTGTACAGTCAACATCACCATGATCACTCTTCAATTATTCACTACGCCAATGACAAACATTAGTGAAACATGCCGGTGTTAATTTAACGTGTCATATGGGCTCTGACAGCCTCTATACAAAATCAAGCGCTGAATATTATCTTCTATTCTGTTACCATGGTTACAGAATGTAATCATTATCCATATAATGTTACACCATCCAGTGAAAATCGAAATGTACAACCTGTTAACAGTGGATTAGCCTTTGAATTCAATTGCCATTATCATGATTATCATACACAACAATTTTTGCACATATGTGTGATTGATAATATTGAAGATTGAGATTCATTGAAAAAAGTAGAGCAATTGTAGGCCTATAATAATTTGTAAATTATTAGCGAAAAAAGCGTGAAAAACAAACAACCTTATTTAAAAATCCGTTGATGACATTCTGCTATAGGCTAGATACTGAAAAATGTATTTCATAATCGACACAAACAGAGTTCTGTTAATACACGTCAGTTACCGTCAGAGTACTAATTTAGAATATCTCAGACGTTTAGCCAATGTTCAGCCAACACTGACTGTATCAACGTTAACATCAAGATAGCCAGTTTGCCTGTTGTTGTTTGGAGATCATTGTTTACTCATGGTAGCTCATATATCATCATGTTTGTATACATGTATGTAGGTCGATACTGGTAAGTGTATACACATAAACATGATAAATGGGTAACTGAAGACACAACTGTATCAGTGTGTATTTGGTTGTCAATCATATGTATGTGGGGTTCCAGAGGGACTTGCTAAGAATAACTGAGATGGATTCGTCAATCATGTAATTTTGTTGGTCCAATCACCATGTAGATGTTTACGGTTTTTCAACAATATTACAATAATATAGCAATTTTTTCAGTTGTGCAACTGATTCTGCCTTGCGTTAAAATAGATTTTCGTGAATGTTTTTCTCAACACTTTTGTAAAGTAATTTTTTTTTCACAGCATAATTATCAAATTTTATAGCTTTATCATTTCCTAGCTACATAAATGTAAAAGGAAGAAATCTGACTCAGATTGCCAAATTTACTTAGCAGGCATGCTACTCCTATTTGATTAATGTCCATGTTTACATTTTCTTAAGGAGACGCATGTACATGACGTGTAGTCCTATTTTTAGTGGCCTAACAAGACTATTTAATACAAACATATACATGATTATAATAATATGTATAAAGACCATGTGCAAAAATGAGCATATCAGGCTGTCTACATGGTCTAAGGCGTGGAGCCAACAACTCCAGATTTACATATCAAACAATATATCCCAACAATCACGAGCATTCACCCAATGTTGGTACATTGTTGGGTCGATATATCGTGGGCGACAGCAATGACCCCGAAGATCCGAGTGCTGGTTTAATGCTGGGCCAATGTCGTAGATGATGGCCCAACATTAAACCAACATTGGTTTGCAAAGTCGTCTCGTTTTTTGCTGGGAGGACTTAGTCTTTCTCTGTCATGTTTACACTAACCACTCTTCCGTTCTTCGGAGCGTGTTGACACATTATTGTAGCCCCCCACTGACGTTTGTGGCGTCTGTCAAGCCTGAATAACTGGGCCAACGTTACATATATGTGACTCAGTGGTGAACTTCAAATAAATGTAAATTTAAGGATGGCTAGATATACCAAAGAGCAACGCTATTATTCGTTTATATTTGACAAACCTGGTCCAACTTATGATACTATAAACCTGTTATCCTTACAAGAGATCGAGGTGATTTAACCCTTATCCTGCTAAGGTAATTTATTTAAATTTTCACCCACTTGAAATTGTGTCTCGCTACCGCGACCCACAAATTCAAGCTGGTAATAATTATTTAATTTGAGATGAAACATGTGCAAATCTTGATGTTTAAACTGACATTTTGTTTCTAATATTAGTGATTTGATCCCACGTATCAAAGGGTGGACCAACATCTATTGATCCCACTGGGAATCAAACGTCTCGTGTTTGCTGGGGTTTACAGGTAAATGCGTCTAAAATCTAGTTTTCTGATATAAGTCTAACATGTCTAATCATGCTAATTCATGAACATATTTTATTATCTTGATTATTATCTGATTATTATTAATATTTTTTAATGCACATATCAACTGATCAATGGTTATCATGGTTATGCCTACTGAATTTCTCAGAATTCGTGTACTGTTCTATCCGCCAGTCGATACAATAGCCATCGCACATAAAACCGATGTTGTTTTATTGATGGCACACCGTCTGCAACGCTGGCCCAACAACATTAAAACAACATTGTATCAACATCTTATGTTTGCTGGTAATATTTTCGGCCTAATAATGTCGCATAGCAAAATTCTACGCAATTCTGCCCATTTGCTAATTAAATTAGTAATTGATTTAGCAATATATTTATACATCAATTATAAAGATGTCTCGCTAGTTACAACTTGGATGAGCAAATTGCAAATCAATTATTTTTAAACAACTTTTTTCCCTTAGTCGCAGTCATTCGGTGGCCTATTTGGTCGACATCATGATAATTACAAAATATACACTAACATAGTACAGTAACACTGTACGCATAATACCACCATTTAGGACCCGATAAAATGCTAATGTATTAATAATGCATATAAAGACATAGTGTTTCATCATGCTCATGATCGGTATGAAGTATGGTCATGAAATATTATTAATATAAAGAAATATGATTGTGTTGTCGACTAGGGCTAGGCCTCTATTTCGATATAAATTACTAACATTTGCCAAAAAATGCACCTGCCCTGACTTGGCTCTTGTAGTAACCCCTACTCAGTGAGCACGATACATTAACCCAATGCTGTTTCAATCTTGGGCCATCGTCTGCGATTGAACATTGAACCAACATTGGGTCAGTGTATTGTGTTGGCTGGCTATACTGGCACAGCTCATGCGTAACAAGCGGAACTCATAATTATCAGATTATACATGTATATAGATGTTATAACCAGGAGGAAACCCAGCACACAGGACGTTCACCCATTACTGTATGTTTTACTGTTAGCCCACCGTCTGCGACGTTGACCCAACATTAGCAAAATATTGGGTAAATGTCTCGTATTTGCTGGGAATATGTGATATTTCACCCCTCGCCAGAATTCCCACATTTACCATGTTTACCGAATATCATGAATATAGCACCATCACATTTCTCCATGTGTAAAATTTGTGAAACGTCGGTCCAGCGTCTTCCACGTTGGGCCGACGTTGTACAAATGCTATACCATGTTTTTTTCGTTCACTTGGATTCACTTCCCACGTCGTGTGGTGGGCTTTATGAATACTTGTTTGACACCATTACATACACATGATACACATGATCATGATACTAATTTCTTGCCTTACTCCGATTCTTGTATTACTTCATTCAGAATATTATATATATATATATATATATATATATATATATATATATATTATATATATATATATATATAACAACTACACATGCTACATGATGTAAATAAATAATGATTACACATACAACAATCTGGAATGTGACAATGACTGTCATAGAACTTTGGATATACATATCAGGGTTTCCCCCAAAGCATCAAAGCATAATGGTACCATGATGCTTTAAACTTTTACCCTTATGCTTCAGTAATTTCCATGATGCTTTTCCAAATGCCATGATGCTTCAATAAAATCATTAAATGCTCTCCCCAAACTGGACTTTTTACTTTAATATTTTACAATGTCATGAAAAATGATGTATCAGTGCAAATAATGGATACATATTAGTTCTATAAGTTACTACAAGGGGTATTATATACAGAAGTTTTATTATTCGAATTTTCCCGGAGGGGGTATGCCTCCTGACCCCAGTCTATGCGCGCCGCGCTGAACCCGAACCGCCAGTTACCATGATGCTTTCTCATTTTTCTGGGGGAAACCCTGCATATGATTTTAAAATAATCAGATAGACCGAAAAGTGAATGCGTAGGCCCTATATAATTTTTCTACAATAAACAAATGAAGACCGTTGATTGTCGAAAGGTATAATAAATAATGACCTCTTTACATATTCGTGCTGAACGTTTGGCAATTTAAATGCGTACCAAGTGGAAACACCTGAGGTGTGTAATTTGCTTCATTATGGCTATTTTGCTTGTACTTTATTGTGATCACTAAACTTTAAATAACATCCTCATATGATCCTGTAAACATGAGAAAGTAATCAGAATTGTAAATAACATTATTTTGTCAATTACCATAGTTACTAGTATCATGATTGTGATATAGTACTTATATTATAGCCGACAATACATTATACACTCCTCGGTTTTTTGTATTGACACTCCTGAGCCTCTACTCACTGAGGCGACAGGTAACATAAACATGTACTTGTATATGTCTATTATTCCACATTGTAATGTTCAACTGGGGCACTATGCATAGAATATCATTACATTACTTCCTGTCAACATAGTTAGAATATTGTCACCGTGTCTAACGTACCAAAAAAATGTCCCCGTACTAAAAAAATATGATGGCTGTAGACCCATAACATATGCATAATAGGTATTTAAATGAAGCAGAAAGAGGTAACTGAGACATTCATGATGATTTCAAATTGAAAACCCTTTGGTTTCTATCGTTTATACAAAAATATTTCAGCGTTGTAAGGGTTAACCCTTAAAGCGCTGAATTTTTTTGGGATAACCCATGGAGACCCAAGGTGTTTTCTCAATTAGAAATCCACATAAGCATGATAAATCATGTAAATGTCTTAGTTAGCTTTTTCCGATTCATTTGAATATGTTATGGGTCTAGGGCCATTATACATATTTTTACTCCTACACTGCGAGGATAGACTTTAGTCGTCAGAATTTGACGTCTACATACGTCAGATTCTGGCGCCTTAACCCTTCAACCGCTAAATTATTCAATTTGAATTTTCACTCATATGAAGTTGTGTCTCGCTGGCGCGATCCACAATTTCAAGTGGGTGAAAATTATTCAGATTTGGCAAAATGGATGTCAACTCTTTTCAAATCTTCCTGGTTGATGTCACATTTTATCTTGAACATATTTAAAATGTGGTAGGCCTAATTAATGTTCTGATAAAAAATGAAAACCCGAATATATGCGGCATCGGCGGTTAAAGGGTTAAGTCGATCCCCGCGCTAAAAAGGGTTAAGATGACGATTTCAGAAGATCTTCAACCGGCCGTGCTCAGGGCGTGGTCCGTCTACAACGGTTACGTCTGCCTAATTTAGGGCGTGGTCACGTGGGAAAGGCGTGGCCGACACGTGACTTCACACGGGATCTCTATCACAATCCCTAGCTGACACGAGACGCTAGCCCAACTATGGCTCCATATTGGGTCACCCTATAGGGCTTTGTCTCAACGTTGCGCCGGCACGCACGTGTGTAGGCCTACTGTCGGTTTTGTAACTACCGCCCTATCCATCAAACAATGGACATTCACTGGTTCAATGCTGTACAAATGTTGGCCCTTCATCTGCGGCATTGGTCAAACATTTTGCACAACATTGGTCAACGTTCCCCATATTTGCGCTGGTCTATCTCTCAGCTGCACGTGACTTCATAGCTCTGTTTGACCTTGAATTAGTACCTCGGATATGAGCCTCACCTGGTGACAGAACAAGGAACTCAATGGGTGTGAGGCGAGGAGATTCATCTGTGAAATCCCGTGTTCTGGGCCGATCAAATATTATACACAGATCTGCTACTCCACATTTAGCATAGAATTATGGTTCAACCCTTTAACAGCCGGTCCCGATTATATAGTGCAAGAGCATTAGTGAAAAAAACACAGGAACTTGGAATAAAATTGCAGAAAGCTGATTTTTTCAGGAATGATACCTGGACATCTCCACAGGCGAATTCCGAGGAGGCCCCAAAAATCCCCCTTGTGCATTTTTTTTAATTCAAGATGGCCGCCACCATGTAACGCCATTTTCGAAAATACAGGGGTATACCCTATATTTTGGTGTCTCTACTTATGTTCTAAGGCACAAAGAGTTGATCCAGATGATCAGAAATGATATCAGCACTTTTCTCAATACCAAAAATCCAAGATGACCGCCATATTGTTCTGATTATGTTAAGCGACCTCTTAAAAAAACACAAAAATATAAGATATCTATCTCGTTGTTGAACCTAAAATGTATTTTTTGGCCAAACCCATGGAATCTGGCACTTATTTAGATCACCATTATTTTATTATATTGAAGTTATCAACATAAAACCCACATAGTAGTTAATTCAAAATAACACCAGGTAACGCCATTTTTTTTAAAAGGGGTATACCCCAATCCCCCACTTTTGAAGTTAAAACAATGATTTTGATGTCTCCACCTATGTTTTAAAGTATAAGGAGGTTATCCAGATGATCAGAAATAATATCAGTACTTTTCTTAATACCACAAATCCAAGATGGCCGCCATAATATTTTGTTGAGCGATCTCTCAAAAAACCTGAAAATATGCGATAACTATCTCGTTGTTGAGACTAAAATGTATTTTTTAGCCGAACCCATGGAGTCTAGAACTTATTTAGATGACCATATTTCATTATATTGAGTTTATCAACATGAATCCCACATGGTAGTTATAGTTAATTTTACCTTGGTGGGTGACGCTTTGGAGTGTTTTCGAACTGCTTTCCCACTAGAAATCTAGATTGAGATTTGTCAAGTTAACAAATTAATCTTCGGTAAATAATGAAATTATTGCGTTTCAATCATCCGAACTGTCACAGTTTCTACATGTTTGGCCAATACAAAAAGAGCACATCGTTGTACAATATAGTCTAGATTTGTGAGATCCCCCCCCCCCCCAAGCCACTCTGCACCCGCAACTCACTCTTTTTAGAACCCTTTCTGGAGCGACTGCTCTTTCAGTTTGCCTTGGTTACAAACGACCATGATATAAAATCCGTTCCCAGACTGTAGATTTCACACCCTCCTGTACAGCAAAATATGCTCTGTATCATAATGGAGTTTAAACACGAGGCATTCATCCAATGCTGTTTTAATATTGGCTGACCGGCTTCGACGCTGGCCCAAAAAATAAACTGAATTGGATCAATGCCCCGTATTGGCTGGGGCAGTAGGTGACGTTGAAGGGAGGATTTCTAGCGAAAATCAATTACAAGATAAGGACTTGCACATCACATGTTACATGTGCATGACATCTTTGATAATCGTCCTGTAACTATGCTCTTTTAAATACTTACTTTTGTCCATGATCTGCTAATGTCAATATGTTTAATATCATGAAATATATCATTTAAATACCAATATATTACACTTTGAATATTATGATATATATATATTTCGTAATGAAGTTATGGCTTTGTATGGTGTTGTAATGAGATGATTTTACATCAGAATATCGGAATATGACATTAAATTAATTGATGTCACAGTTCATCGTCAGGATATGCTCTTTTTTATGTCACGATAATATGAGGACAAGACACATTAACGTCATGATATGGTTTTTGTAATGTCCAAATATTGCTCTTTATTATAGTAAAATGACGTTATGATGTCTGGATACAGCTTTATAAATGCAGGATATGGTGGTTAAGCATCACGGTATGGTATTAAAGTGACAGGATCGATATAGCATATTAACATTACAATATGACATTTTAGTGTAAAAGGAAATGAAAGTAAGAGAGGGCAAGGCCACATGCTGTGCACAGGGCGTGTGTCTTAACGCTATCTTACTTTCCATTTTATTGAATCTTCCGAAGTGCTTTTGTTGCTGGCAATTTTGGAGTACCGGTATTTGAGCAATGTAGAGGCCTTTACTTACTGAATTATATTGCGATATATATGTTGAACCGACATGTGCCATCCTGATATTGGAATGTTTTATGTCTATTCTGTATTACCATATGGTAACGTGCGTCTCTCAATATAATGTTATTGAACTGTTATACCTTGACATGACAATGTAATATCCTGACATTAAAATGTCATATCCAGACTTTAAAGTGACATATCCTGACATTCTATGGTCACATTAAGATATTGTAGTGTCATATTCAGTCATTATAATGTCACATTAGAATGCCGCCAAGGCCGCCATATCTTGATTTGATAATGTCATATCCTATCATAAAAAATGGAATATCTTGACATTCAAATCTTATTGTGTGATATAAAAGGACAAATTTGGACATTATAATACCATCTCATGGCGTTAAAGTGTCATATTCTGATAAATTACAATCTAATATCCTTGCATAAATGCCAGATCCTGACTTCGAACTCTTTTTTATGTTTTTTATATTTTAATGTCATAATCCGACAAGTCTATTACACAATATTCGATATTAAATAGCATGTTTGTCATTATAATGACACATCATCACATTACAATGCTATATTGTGACCTCAATGAGTCATTTCATCAATGTATAAAGTCACATCATAATATTCAAGTACCATATCCTAATATTCAAATGTCATATCTTACCATTAAAATGTCATAGTGATGTTAAAATGATATATCACGAAATTGTAATGCATTTCGTGATAATATGATGCCATATCTTTTCATTTTAATACAGCAACGTGATGTTTAGCCACTATATACTGCCTTTATAAAGCTGTATTGAGCCATCATAACGTGATTTTGCTATAATAAACACCAATCTTTGGACATTATATTACATATCATGATATTAAAGTGTCATATCCTGATATCATATTCATATATCCTGACATAAAACTATTATATCCTGACGTTAAACTGTCACATCTTCTAATTTGCTGTCATATTCTGACATTTCAATGTAATATCACATTGCAGTATCATACAATGTCATATATTTATCACGTAATACACTAACATTCAAATAAAATATCTGAATATTTCAATCTATAATCCAAGGTATTCATTACCATTTTCAGGAAATTGACCAAATTACGTAGGCCTATAGATGGTCAAACTCTGCCAGTAAAATGATGTGATTTAAAACATTTTCTTATTTAGTAGTACATGTAAATAACCAACAGTCTCGTAAAACACGTGTTCAATCTGGTGTAATATTGTACTTAGCTCTGTTATTATGTACATTCACACAAAATTAGCTAATATTCATATCCTAGAATAATCACAACTAATACTTAACCAAAATCGAAAAACATTTTATATAGGCCTACTACATAAAATACCTACATTGGAATTAGTCACCTGGTCACTGGGTTTGAAACTGGAATTTCTTACGCTATCTCAAGTTTCAAATGAATAAAAAATACCCTTATTTTTAAAAATGAGACATGGTTAAATTTTTAATCAATGATTTCTGACATATGATATTTTGTAAATTTGATAAATCTATATCTATATTCCCATATGAAAAAGCAGTTGGACATCGCCTAATCGTGGCACCTGCGCTAAAAGAGCTAACTAATATGGCAGCCATGTTGGATTTTGTGTTGATAAGCACATTCTATTAAAAAAATTGGTGATGGGAATATATTCTAGATTCCATGGCTCTGAAAAAAAAGTTTCAACAACATGATGACTATGACATGTAAGTAATTTTCTGAGGGGAGAACGCTTTACATAATGGTCGCCATCTTGGATTTGTGGAGATAAGAAAAGGAATGATATCATTTCTGATCCTGTTGATGAGCTTTTTGTGCCTTAAGACATATGTAGAGGCACCAAAATATTTTTTTTTAACTGCAAAAGTGAGGAATTGGGGTATACTCCTGTTTTTTTGGAAGGAAAAAATGACGTTATATGGTGTTACATAACATTAAACTATGTAGGATTTATGTTGATAAATTCAATATAATAAAATATTGGTGATCTAAATAAGTGCTAGACTCCATGGGTTTAGACAAAAAATACATTTTAGGCCCAACAACGAGATAGTTACCTCATATTTTCGTTTTTTAAGAGATCGCTTAACATACTCAGTATATCAATATGGCGGCCATTTTGGATTTTTGGTATTGAGAAAAGTACTGATATCATTTCTGATGATCTGGATAAACTCTCTGTGTCCTCAAACATAAGTAGAGACACCTAAAAAAAAATTCTAACTGCAAAAGTGAGGAATTATGGCATACCCCTGTTTTTTCGAAAATGGCGTTACATGGTGGCGGCCATCTTGAATTAAAAAAAATGCACAAGGGGGATTTTTGAAGCCTCTTCGGAATTCGTCTGGGGAGATGCCAATGTATCATTCCTGAAAAAATCAGCTTTCTGCAATTTTATTCCAGGTTCAACCCTAATGCTCTTGCACTAATATTCGTGTTTTCGCACATGCTTAAATTACCAGCTTTTGAACGTAATTTATTATATTAAAGATAAAACGTGACTCAATCAGCCAGATTTCAAAATCCTCGAACTCCATTTTGTCAAATCTATCTAATTTTCACTCACTTGAAGTTGTGGATCGCGTCAGCGAGCCACAACTTCATGTGAGTGAAAATTATATTTAAATAACTTTAAGGGATAAAGGGTTAAATGGTAATGCTCTACTCTTGGAGTATTCATAACATTGCTAATCTCAATTCTTAACCATGTTTTAACCTTTAACTTCGGAATCAACACATGGAATTGATCAACAGAAGCAAATGAACCTAAAATATGACACCCATCACCCTACATGTTTAATATACGAATTAAACCATGTAAACGATCTATATTTTATCACGTATCAGACCCGCGAGCACGAGACTTTCAGCATATTTCTTTAGATTTGTCCTTGCAAGAGCGATTGATGCGCCAGTTTCATTGCTATTGCAAGGACAAATCTAAAATATGCTACCTACAATATTTGTTTTAATTTGACCCACATTGTTTTTCATATTTGTAGTAAAAACTTGTCATGTATACATCTTTTTCAATAACAAGACGCCACACAGTGAGCAACGCTGAACTGTTTTAATCAGACAACTGTTCACGCGCAAACTCGTGCAAGCAGTCTATTGCGTACTTTGCCAAGTGCCAACTCCGAATGGGTTTGATTAAGGCCGACTTATTTTGGTATTTGACGTAGATCGTCATCATTTACCATGTTAACCCTTACAACGCTGAAATATTTTTGTATAAACTATGGAGACCAGAGGGTTTTTTTTCAATTTGAAAGCATCATAAGATTAATGTCTTGGGTGGCCTAGCTCTTTTCGTTTCATTCGAATATCTACAGGTATTTTATAGTTCTATACTACGGCCATTGCTGGTATAAATTTTTACTTTTTTCAGCGCAGGGATCGACTTTAGACGTCTATAGACGTCTATAGACGTCAGATTCTGACGTCTATGGACGCCAGATTCTGACGTCTAAAGACGGTCCCCACGCTCAAAGGGTTAATATTTCCACTTTCTATGAAGTAATGAGTAATGTTCCACAATGAGCCACCCGTGATTGATCAGTTGACTGTTCAATGACAATCTGATTCCTTGGCGCTCAGGCTATTCACAGGTCTATTTTTACAATACCAGTCAGTATTCAACAGTTACAAAGAAGGTATAGCTAAATTTAGAGATGCACCATTAGATATTTGGGGGGGGGGGGGGCAGAGTTTTTGTTGGTTGCAAACTTTTTTTTACTTCCGCAAGAAAACAACCTTTTTTTTGCGATGAACGTCCGACAATTTTTTTATGAAAAATAAATATCTTTTTTTTTGCGTGTGCCTTCCCTATTATGTACGTCACCATTTGGTGTTTTTTCTGGTCAAAATATTTTTCCTCTTTCGCAGCAAAATTTTTTTTCTGCCCACATTTTCAACAAACTTTTTTCTGACTTCTGTGGCGACAAACTTTTTTTTCTAGCTAAGCCCCCCCCCCCCCCAGTTATCAAATGGTGCGTCCCTTACCTGATAATGTAATCTTTTATCAGGGTGAAAATAACATAAGATAGGCAGATAGATAGTCACGCTGTAATAAGCGAATCGTTCATTTTTATCATCCGTTGTCATATATCTTCCGTGGACTTTTAGCCACCTATCACAGTTGAAAGGTTCAGCCTATGCTAATAGGCCCTAACTATATATTATATTGACCCAGCAAAAATAAAGCATTTACCGAATGTTGATTGAATGTTGGGCCGGCGTCGCGGACGGTGCAACAACATTTAACCAACATTGATATATTATTAGTTACCGGTAGGTCATTAACTATAATATATAATAATTCCATAACTTACAAAGTAATGCTTACAAAGTAATGAACCAAAACGAATTTAGTGTGTTTAAATTTACTGACATATTCACTGACACATTAGCTGATATTCATTGACGTATTCCTTATATTTATAATAATCTAGATTTATAATTCAATTTTTAGAGTGGGTTTAACACTTTTCCCGCCAAGTTATGAAAAATTAAATTACTGACACTAAACATTTGCAAATCTTGATGTTTAAACACACATTTATTTCACAATAACAATGATTTGATGATTGGCCTAAATTTAAAATAAGCTTGTTTCGGATTTCCCAGTCGGGTGGGCATAAATGCTGCGGGTGAAAAAACTTTTTTTTACTTTTTCCCCCCAAAATATTTTTTTGGAGTCATATTCCAAAAATACTAGGTCAGTCGGTTAACATGCAGTGATTCGGTTTCGTCTAAAACCTACATTCTTTGAGCAGTCCTAATGAAATTAAAAAAATGTTTTCTTTTAAAGACAGTTATATATTGTTGTTGGTTACTTTTTGGTCTGGCAAGCGATAAAAAAATCACCTCTCCTCCCTCATCACTTTATTAACCACTGCGAAATACGAATATTTTAATTCTTACAGCGCGGGAATCGACTTTAGACGTCAGAATCTGACGTCTACAGACGTCAAGATTCTGACGTCTAATGTTGATCCCCGCGCTGTAAGGGTTAATGTAAAGTAGTCACTTGCTAATTTCCCATAAAGCGACATTAATATATATGTTACAATAATGTTTCCTACTTTTACTGGACTACCATCATATCACAATGTTAAATAATCACATACATGTATGATGGATTCAATTGTGTTAGCTGTGTCCCAGTGGCATATTAGACAGTATTAAGCCTATTTAGTATCCCCGATTCTGTCATGATGTATCCCCGATTTTATGGGATGCTTATAGTGTTTGGCATCTTCCCCCAGGGCCGTCGATGATTTTGCTATTACTGAAAAATGTTGAAAAAAAACTGAGATACTGTAAAACCTGGGGAATTCTTCCCATATATAGTTATAACACACATAGCCACAAGAGTAATTTTTCAAGATGGCCGCCAAAATAATTGTGAAACGTTCCTTTGATCGTATTCAAATTTGGCGTGGTGGTTCTCAAGGCTTTTGCATTTCTCGAATTTCGAATTCTGTGTCTGGAGGGCAGTGTCATCTCACTCATCTCACCATCCTCAGGAGGTTCTCCTGGCCCAATTTAGCCTGTATGTGCACAAAAGTGGCCTAAAGCCCGATTCATTTCATTTCATTTTTGCATTTCTCATTTTCGAGAAGAATCCATTAAATGCAAAATGGTTGGTAGTAACCTGGTAACCATCTTAAATAGAAATTGTCATTTGTGGTTGCTAGGGGGATTTTTTTATACTGATTTTGATGTAGCCTCTCAATTTTTTTTGTGTGTGAGGGGGGAAGGGGTGTTTTGATGCACCTGTGGACACACCAGGTAATAGCTAATGTTTTTTTTAAATCGTGCCGATAACAATCACACCTAACATGTCTATTTTGCTCCGTATCAATTTATTTGATACCCCGACATCCAGAAAAATAATACGCCGCTTTTCAGTGGCAAATATCCTGTTTTAGAATCAGAATAATATCATTGCCTTGCCCTTTTCTCGTGTGCGTCATTCCACTTTAGTCATTCTATATCTGTGACAGCGGCAAGGCAAGTTTTTCTGCCTTTAATCGTGGTAATGTTACTATCCAGCATACACCTGTAACGTCATGACCTGGCAAGCACGACACTCCGGCCTGATATTAAAACAATGTTGGGCCAGCGTCGAAGACGGTCGCCCAGCATTGATCCAATATCGTGTCAAAGTATTTTGTTTACTTGTCAGCGTGCGTCTGCTGCTCTTTCAACAAACACGCTTCTAACCTTTTAGGGAGGCATAACTATAGCGTTGAGTCGTGCCCGATTTGTTATTTCCCTGATGTATCTCTGATAACCTTGGTCCAACATTGGTTCAATGCTGGGCTAGTGTTTCTGACGTTCAGTTGCGAATCCAGGAATTGACAGTGGGGAGGGGGGGGGGGCGGGGTTGCAAGAATTTATACAGACCACAGTCAGCAGGTCAGCCTCTTATATATATGCTTAAATATGGTCGTTTTTATCTTTTTGGGACCCTGAAGGGGGGACGGCTTTGCACGGCGATCAGCCAATGAATACTTTTCTAAAACTGTACTGCTGCAAACTGTACTGCGCGATTTTCTACTTGATCAAACCAGAAATATAGACTTGTTTTGTTTACTGCAATCACAGGTATTATGATTGGGAGCTCTGAAACTATCCAGGGATTTTGCGTAATACCAGTCAATAAGAACAGGGCTATGGTAATACTGGGCGCTGATCTGGATGCAATATTTGATATTTATGTTCAATTACTTCGTTGCTTTGCGTTCTTGGTTTGAGTAGACATCAATATTGTAAACGTATACACGCTTCACTTGTGGTACTGTTTAAGTACACAAGTCGCTATAAAATTTTGTAAAACTAGGTAGGTCGCTATTCATTGTACAGTGTTGTAGTAATACGATACTGAAGCGTGTTTTAATCCTTAAGATGTCGTGTATCTACACTTGCCTTTTTTTACTCCCCACTCAACGAAATTTGGGGCGATTCGAGGGGTTGTGGCGTCACCCCGGTCATCCGTCCGTCTGGCCGGCCGCCTCTCCGCATTATGGTTTCTGAAGCAAATCTTGCAAACCCATGAAGGGATTATTTCATATTGTATGCACAAATCTTTTAGGGGTAGGAGGTGTAGATGGGCCCTTGGGGGGGGGGGGATGGGGGAGATCTTTGACCTACTTTTTGACCTGCATCTCTGGGCCAAAATACCTTTAGACACTAACAATCTCGTTTCCAGAACATATCTCGGAAACCCATGTGAGGATTACCTTCATATTGCACACACACACATCACTTACATGCTTAGGGGATGTAGATGTGCCTTTTTTTGATTATGACCTTTCACCTACGTTTTAACCTACATCTATCGGCTAAAATTGCTTTATTTATTTTAAAATTTCCGTTAAACCGTGCCAGATAGCTAGACCATTAATATATAATTAGGCCCGGCGGAAGGCCAGGAGCCTATTAGGTTTATTGCAGTAATGTTTGTGTTCTAATTTGCGGAAAGGGTGGTGTGTGGGAAACTGTTGACATTTCTGAGGAATAGTCCTTATGAAGATGTCAAATATAACGTTCCAGGTCGTTAGGTCAAACAATTTCTTTTAAAAAAAATGCTGAGATAAAACTCACCATTATATTCGTGATTAAGGTTTAAAGGGATTAGGTTGGAATAACGTTGGCCCAGCGTCACAGACGGTGGCCCAGCATTACATCAACATTGGTCCAATGTATCGTGTTATCTGGGTAGTGGCTTTTCTGGCGAGGGGATGAGCAATGCGTCATCCGCATAGCAGTCCAAGCAAACACGGAACAATCACCAAATGCTGTTTTAATGTAGGCATTGAAACAGTGCTGGGTAAATAGCACGTGTTTGCTTAGGGTGCTGCCGCTAAGTATACAGCAGACCCAGTGTTGGAGTAGTGTTGGGCCAGCGTCGCCTTAACTATATATCTTGGACATCTAGGATTGTGGAGGACTATTACAGTTATGTTTACAAAATATTAAGCCGAAATTTTGTCCATAGCACTCATACAGCCTAAAGCCGGGCCTCGGAGATTGGGAACTAGATAAATATATAACAAAATGTGAGGTTTCAGGGAGGGTTGCAGTGTACATGGCCGACTTGCGGCTATTATTGACTTTAATATGTGTAATATATTTAAAACCGTGCCAGATAGCTTGACAAAATATGCGGTTTAATAGAAGGATGCACCCTGAAAAAATCAACTTGATCAAATTTAAAATGTTTTTTTTGCGGCCATCATTGACTTTAATCATATATATATGTATAAAATATGGCAAACTGTGATAGATAGCTAGACCATCACTGTGGAAGCATATATGAAAGATGAGGGAAAGACGCGCCCAGGAAAAATAAGGGCGGGGCGGTGGATTATGGTGGCCTTTGTCTACTTGTTTTATGTATGTCTACTACGAAATTAAAAACATGGAGAATAAGGGTGACGAGGACTACAAATCGTATCACTCAATCATGTAAATGGAAATGCCGTTGCTATCTGCTAATGTCATTCCCTGAAATCGCGGGGGAATAGTATAGAATGGGGGCGCCGGGATCGTATGCGTCATTGTGTGATCTCATCCCGTGTTATCGGGATCGCTATTCTCTGATAATCTGACCTGGATCCAAGGCATGTGATTGGTCGAGATCGTAGATCTCGACCAATCACATGGCTTGGAGCCAGGACTATTTGTGGCGCGTCACAGGTCAGCCATCTAGGATAACAGAGAGCTGTGGATCGGCGTGTCCCACGTTTCCGTTTTGTAGCCTCATCAATAAGTGAGAGGTGCTTTGCCTCAGCGCCAGCCTGTTCTAATTCACCCGGCGCTATCACCCTGGCAGGTGTTACTTGGCCACCAGCTACAAGTGCTGTTTAATTATTATTTGGCTGTTGTTTACACGCGAGTCGTGTAAACGTGTCCTGTATAGAGACTACAGTGACAGGGTTCTGCACAGACGTCACATATAGAATCCATACAGTATGTACAGCGGGACTGACGTAATTCAACCGGTGTCGCATCGTTTTTTACGACCCATTCGGACACCTACTGCGATGTAAGTTTTGCCAGATTCGCCGTTTTTAAATTCAAAATTTGAGTTCAATCACGCATACGTTGCGATGCAAAGTACACAGCGTCATCAGACGTGCTATCTGGATACTGCGGCTATATTATACTGATACTAGCACTGTCAGATACTCGTGGGTTGTCTTAATCAAGTCCACACTGTTGATACTACACTTATCATTGTCAGGATTATGTACTGTGCCTATTGTTAGAACAGCGCTAACAATCAGAAGATTCACTTATACCGCCACTGTTATATCGTAAGTTACATGTTCATAATGCTACTATTGTGACAGTTTCTAATTAATTAAATTAATTAGAGTCCACGCTGCTTTAATGCAGGAACAATGTCTGCGACGCTGTTCCAACATTAAAACAACACATAGTCAATGCTTCGCATACTCGCTGAGAAGTATTGAATCAATACTTCTCAGCAAATATGCAATGAATGATGTATGTTTTCTATCAACATGATCAAGTTTCTTAACAATATTATTCCAACCTAGGATTTCTACGACACATTCTGATATACATGATGTACATCAAGAAGAATATCCGTGTAATCGGTTTAGTGTGGGTTATAAAGTTATACACATGTATTTAAAAATGTTATGCTTCAATTAGTACCCAATTATTATTATGTATACCTTACATGTAGATTATTCCAGACGTCGACCCAATGGTGGTTTAATGTTGGGCTAGCGTCACAGACGCTGGCCCAACATAAAACCACCATTGGATTGACGTCTCGTCTGCAAACTCATTCGTAGTCGTTCCTAGTGTTCCTAATGTTCAAGCTCCCTCGTAGCAGTTCTGCACCACATGGCATACCATTAAAGCGCTGACAATTTTGTATAAACCATGGAGACCAAAGGGTTTTTCAATTTGAAATCATCATAAATGTCTTAGTTAGCCCTTTCTGATTCATTTGAATACCTATGTTATGGGTCTACGGCCATTATAAATATTTTTACTCGTAAGCATATCAAAGTGCGGGGATAGACTTTAGTCGTCAGAATCTGACGTCTACAGACGTCAGATTCTGTCGACTAAAGTCTATCCCCGCACTGCAGGGGTTAAGCTCCCTCGTGGTAGTAGCACCACGTGGCATATTTTGGATTTAAATAATTCACCATAAGGATGACGTTCTTAGCTTCCATTTGTTATATATTATATATTTTGGGTGTTTCTGAGCATGTCTGAGGGTAGATCCCCTAGACATGCCCAGAACCCCTTATTGGGCGAGCGAAGGAAAACGCTCTCAATAACCCACCAAGCCCTATCACCCCCACCCTCACATCATCATCTGTACATCATTCATCTCATCAATTGACTACAACGTTTTTATCGTATTACAATGTCACTTTAAAAGTCCTTTTGTGCCAAAAAGTGACGTAAAGCAATGATTTACTACTACTATAATAACATAATTTATATTTCTTTGCTCTGAGGTAAATCCCATCCCGAGGTGTTAATTAACTATTTTACCAGTTATCAGGGTTATCGTGTTTAAATTTTCACCCACTTGAAGTTGTGTCTCGCTGCCGCGACCCACAATTTCAAGTGGGTGAAAACTACTCATATTTGTTTAATTTAGGACCAAACATTTGCGAATTGTGATGTTTAAACATGTATTCCATTGCAAGTAAAAGTGATTTAATAAAAGCTAATAAAATGGATTATATAATAACTACTATATAGTCGTAATTATCAGCGGAAGGGGTAAATATGTTATTTTGTATATGTGCCTAAGCGTACTTACATATACACCTGTAGGCCTACACTACACTTATTCAATACCTATATCGTTCTGTGTACGATATGCAACGAATGGGGGGAGGGGTATGTGGATTTTTTTTATTATTTGAAACCGTGTTTTATAAAAAACGATACCCTTACGCAATACAGTGGCATAGATGTATGGATTAGACATGTGTACACAGTAATTATGTATTGTATGCATATCTACGCTTATCTACGCATGATCGTTTATCATTATGTCGTAGACATGGTAGAGAAATTGGGTATAATTTTAAGCACTTGTAAAGTCTCGTAATTTTTACACTCGATTTTATCATGACTGTGTCGTGACTGCAACAGACTACAGTTTTCAAACCCTTATGCTGCTGAATTCTTTGTTTCTATTTTTCATTCATTTGAAGCTGGAATTGCTAACGCAATTCCCAGCTTCAAATGACGAAAAAGATTTATATCTATGGAAAATGGACAACTCAGTAATTGAAGTATTTGATCAACTGAGAATCTAACACAAAATATTTGGTGACTCTCTGTGTCATTTTATTTGGTTTAAAACCAAGCATCTATGCGGTCCCAGCAGCACAAGGGTCAACCCTTCCAGTGCGGGGACCGTCTTTAGACTTCAGAATCTGACGTCTTTAGACGTCAACTTCTGAAAGGGTTAACCCTTGTACTGCTGGGACCGTATAGATGCTTGGTTTCAAACCAAATAAAATGACACAGAGAGTCACCAAATATTTTGTGTTAGATTCTAAGTCTAAAGACGTCAGATTCTGACGTCTAAAGACGGTCCCTGCCGTAGACCCATAACATAGGTATTGAAATCAATCGGAAAGAGCTAACTAAGACATTTATAATAACTTCAAATTGAAAAAACCCTTTCGTCTCCATGGCTTATACAAAAAAAATTCAGCGTTGTAAGTGTTAATATATCTTTTGCTAGTTATTGTTCACCCTGAGATTTCCTCGTGATACTCTTGATTGGTAATGACTCCTTGCGTGAATACCGAAAGGGAACATTGTGTTATACCTCATGAATCTCTCAAATAATCACTTGATTCCTTTCTTATGGGTTCAAAGTGTGCTGTTAGACTGTAGAACTTGAACTCGGACACCCGGGCTCAAATTTTACTTGGTGATTTTAACTGAGCTATTAAGACATTATGTATATTATACTAGTTTACTATGAAAACTACTCATGCTAGTTTTGTTGTCAGTATTAACATGATTAAGCTTTTACTGACAGTAATTTTACAGTGTGAAAGTCAAATATTTTGAATGTTCAATTGTTTCACGCTCGCATAAGGTACTTTAACATTAACGAAACCCCCCACGAATACCTCATGAATCTCTCAAATAATCACTTGATTCCTTTCTTATGGGTTCAAAGTGTAATGTTAGACTGTAGAACTTGAACTCGGACACCTGGGCTCGAATTTTACTTGCTGATTTTAACTGAGCTATGAAGACATTATGTATATACTATTTTACTATGAAAACTACTTATGCTTGTTTTGTTGCCAGTATTAAACTGTTACTAACAGTTATTTTAAAGTGTGAAAGTCAAATATGTTGAATGTTCAATGGTTTCACGTTCGCATAAGGTACTCTAACATTAACTAGTCAGTTTTCGAGGGGGCTGTCGAGCCACCGACGACAGCCCCTCGAAAACCTGAGAATTTGCTGTGAACTGTTATTATCACCATTTTATAATCGCTTAAATGTTAGTATAGGCCGGCCCATACATATTATACAAATCAAAAACCACCAATAAATTGTATAATTTCTGCATATATTATTTGGAGTGAAAATTATTTTTATGGGCAGATGGTAATTTGTTCGTAAAATGATATAACTGATACCCCTGATAACGACTATCTGACTATAGCTCTAGATTAAAGTTATCAAGATACATGTTATGTCAGTGTACTTTCGTGCAAATGAAAACAACACTAACTGATGGCTTTTCAGATACGCAGTTACTCTTGTTTATATTTGCAGTACAGTATATAATAGTGGGCATCACCATTGCTTTTGGCACCTTTTGTCCATATATCTGCCCAGCAAACACAAAACGTTGATCCAATGCTGTTTCAATGCTGGCCGACCGTCTACGACGGTGGTCCAACATTAAACCAGCATTGCTTCAACGGTTTGTTTTTGCTAGTTCGTTCGCACGGTACTAGTATATGAAATGTGCCTGGCAGTAGATCCCGCTGTAGATGCGATTTTTCAGTCCATACACTGTCCAGAAATCATTAATCGTGAGATAATTTGATAGGATGAGGATATTTCTTCCCGATAACGATACTCGAGTGTATCCATGTTAGCTCAGCTGTACCCAGCTAACAAAGACTGACCAGTGTTGTTTGAATGCCAGGCCAAGAGCTTCTATGTCGCCCCAGTATTGAATAAATAACCACGCAAGATCTAGTATCTATTATGATAGCAATGGTTGCACTATAGAGAACTACTCTTGTCTTTTTCCCATGCTAGAAGTGAGCTAATTTAGTACAAAATAGCTCAAATTTTAGTGGCATAGAACGTAGACTGTTAACCCCAAAAACGATGAGCTATCCAATTTAATTATTTTCAGTCACTTACCGCGACACACAACTTCGAGTGACTGAAAATTTATGTGATTTGTGAAATTTTAGTCCGAATATATATCACTGTTTCAAGAATTGAAGGATTATTTTACTTTTACCAACTGCCCAGCAAACACAAAACATTTGTATAACATTTATACAACGTCGGCCCAACGTCTTCGACGTTGGTCCAACATTGTATAAATGTTATACAAATGTTTTGCGTCTGTTGGGTAGTTATCAGTGGCTATTATGCAGTTATGCAAGTGATAATAAAACCACAGAATATCTGCTGTAGTCATCAGTGCTCTCAGGGTTAAACAAACACACCATCAGTGTTCATGTATTCCTTGTCCTTAATGACTTGATTGAAAGTCGATAACTGGGTGATGAGTACATTGCATCAACATGCCTGGGGATATTTACCATGTTTACAATGTGGCACACAGTGGTGGTGACAGTATGTGACATACCACCATGTTTTAAATCTCTTTTTTATCTTTCAGTATTAGCCTAATTCAGGTGAATACATATTTAATTAATCCGACGAATCGGGTAGATAATGTATGTGTATCCGGGCAAATTTTAAATGTTTAAAATGTATGAATATTCTTGGTGAAAATAATAATTTTACATTTTCGTCGGATATTTTTTGTCAGTATGACTGAACTAGGCTACATTATGTAGGGTTAACCCTTTCGTACCTGAATTTATCATTGTCATCTTCATTCACTACAAGCCGCGAATTGCCGCCGCAATTCTCGACTTGTAGTGAATGAAGATGACTTGAAGTGGGTGAAAAATTGAAGAAAATTGCCATGTATTGGTAGACAAGTTGAATGGAAATTTTCGTTCCAAATCCCTTTGTTGTAGGAAAATTAAGTCTGTTTTCAGGGATGTAAAATGATGATTTAATGCATCGTGAGGGCTTAAAGGGTTAATCCTTGAACCGCTAAAAACGACTATAGTCGTTTTTCATCCGTATTATTAGCTGTTTTACTTTAAATCGCAGTTATCATGGCTATTTGTAGCGAAATGTGTGTTTAACCCTTAAACCCCTTCACTTCCAGGCCGAAGTGCATGTCAGGATCTAGGGATCCTGGTGTAACTATAGTAAATCCGACGGAAATTTCCGTCATGTATGGTAGTGAAGGGGTTGAAGCGCTGAATGTTTTTTTTTTAAAGTTTTTTTTTCAATTTGAAATCATCATAATTTTCTTAGTTAGCTCTTTCCGATTCATTTGAATACCTATGTTATTGGTGTACGACCTTTAATAATATGTTTACCCTTACAGTGCGGGGATCGACGTTAGACGTCAGAATCTGACGTCTACAGACGTCAGATTATGACGACTAAAGTCGATGCCCGCGCTGTAAGGGCTAATCATCAAGATTTGCAAATAATTGATTTCAAATTAAACAAATATGAGTAATTTTCACCCACTTGAAGTTGTGGATCGCGGCAGCGATACACAACTTCAAGTGGGTGAAAATTGTAAATATTTAATTTAGCGCTTCAAGGGTTAATATAATAAAGAGTGTCCCTTGGATCACATGTGTCAGTAGACTAACACACACATAATAACGTCATCACTATCTACCATCATGTTTACATCAAAATGTGTTTTTTTTAGGATTTGCTTCAGGGTATTGTACTTCGCTGAATACAAGTCACGAGGGATGGGAGAAGTATTGTTCTAAACTCCCTCACTAGTGTATTTGTCAGTCAGATTATTTTAGATTTGGAGCACTCCCATTCACGTTCAATATGTACGCATACATTCGCATACATTAACTCGTATCGTGCCATTGTAATTTATTTAAATATTCACCCACTTGAAGTTGTGTCTCGCTAACGCGACCCCCAACTCCACGTGGCTGAAAATTACTCACATCTATTTAATTTGAGCTCAAATATTTACAAATCTTCATTTTTAGACACACATTTCATTCCCAATAACAGTGATTTGGTCGACAAATAAAACAGTTTAAAAACGACAATAGTCGTGACCAGCAGGATAAGGGTTAACGGAAAACACAGACCATGTACACAAGAAGGGCGTCAACCGTTTTCTTACATTACCACTGGGTAACTTAGTGCATTTTATTCATTTACTAGTCATGATGGTAAAAAAGTCGCAAACTCACATGTTGCTGGAAATGAGCGGAAATGATCATATTTTTTACTAGAGTATTTTCAGTCTTCAAAGCATTCAACAGCTGAGTCAATCTATGTTATACTATTACAATGATTTCAATGCTATTTCTATACATGTTATTCTCTTGCAAGTTCATGTGATGTACATTTCATTGATTTTCGATATTAAAATAACATATATACATGTACCAACCTTAAAAACATTTCCTCATTCACCCATGTATTAAATTATATATACATGACCACTGCCGAGCATATAACGCGTGATACCAAGACATTTGAAATAAAGTATGATTTTGTTTCTGTCTCTTGCTCGCATGGTATAGACGCAGTCATGTGAACTTGATAGATTAGGGACATGTGTTGATTACCACGGAATATTACGTTTTAATCATGCAATATCTAGATCAGATTACTTCCTCCGATTTTAATCTTTCTGTCATTTCGGGCGTCAGAGCAAATATTTTCAATGACAATAGTTTTGCCAATTTTTTCAGATATTTGAAATAATAGTTTAGGCTGATTATTTTCAATTGAAAGGAATTTATTCTTCTAAAAAATACTATGCTAAACAGTGCTTTAGTGGATGTAAGTCTGTAAACATGGTAAAATCATTGATTCACATGCGTTACGTCATAATGAATGTGGTTGGCGGCGACGATCCTTAATCAGTTAAAGCCCTGGGCATATTTACTGTATGAGTATGCACACTATCTTACGTGGAATGAAATGATTCTATGCTTTACAAAGTGTAGGCCTATCTGGGAACTTTTAAGCGTTTTGTCTAAGGGGGGTACCATTCAATCTCAAGGAGGGGGTGAGGCTGGAGTTTTTTGAAAATTTTATTTCCTGTTGATATAAATTATTTGTTTCATGCAAAGTTTGGCCGAAATTATTTATTTCAAAAATACTCCAACACAACCCCCCATCCCCTGGAGATTGAATGTTGCCCCCTAATGTAATCTGTATTCATAGATCAATTTTGTCGTCAGTTTTTCTTTCCAAATACCTGAATACCGGCTTCGGTGGTGGAATTGTTAAATAATTTTCATAAAGGTTTTTTTCGTCCACTCTCACAAAAAAAGGGTGGTGGATGTGTTCAAGCCTAACACAAGTGCATTCGGCGCCTGCTTGCCCTAAGACCGACAATACGTCTAAAGCGGGAACCTATAAATAGACCCCCTTGTTTTTGTTTTGACTGGCATGAGCGAGTGGTGCTCAGCATGATGAGCATTGTCAGTATACATGGTATACTAGATACTAATAATATATACTGAGCAAACACGAGAAGCCGAACCACTGTTTGTTCAATGCTGGCTCACAGTCTGCGACGCTCACCCGACATCAAAGCAGATGGGGGTCTAATATTTATTATACTGAGTTGGCATCATGTAATAAATGATAAATATTATGTCGAGAACCTGGTATATTATATTAGATCTGATTTCCATGACCATGAGTAGCTGGGCAGACATGTGGTAGGTGCATGTTGAAACGATTATGAGATTTCCGATTTGGTTCGGCTGTGCCTCGCGACACAGATGTACTGGGCTCGAATCTCGGTCGGGCCGAATAGTTGTTTGCATATACAGTGCTTCAAAATGTTCAGCGGCCTGGAGCGTGCAGTTACGTGGCACTGTGCATCACAAAGAACCCTTGCAGTCATTCGATAAGATTAGGGCATAGTCTCGATTTCAATAATTACTGTGGAGGAAGCGACGCAAAGCAATACTCACTCACTCACTCACTCACTCACTCACTCACTCACTCACTCACTCACTCACTCACTCACTCACTCACTCACTCACTCACTCACTCACTCACTCACTCACTCACTCACTCACTCACTCACTCACTCACTCACTCACTCACTCACTCACTCACTCACTCACTCACTCACTCACTCACTCACTCACTCACTCACTCACTCACTCACTCACTCACTCACTCACTCACTCACTCACTCACTTCTACATGAATCTACATGGTACAGTTGATGACTTCACTTGACAGACAACCAGGAAGGTGTTGATTGACAATTTAGATCAGCGTTAGATAAAGACATTAACATAAGATATATTCAATAAGTGCGATCCTAGCAACCCGGCAGATAAGAGTATTCACACACGATCACTTGTGTGGATCTGGACATGCCTGGCGCCGCGATGCAGAGTACAGCCTTGGTATTGACCATTGAAACCCTGAAATATCTTTATATAAATCATGGAGACCAAAGGTTTTTTCGATTTGAAATCATCATAAACGTCGTGGTTAGCTCTTTTCATTTGAATACCTATGTTATGGGCATACGGCCATTATAAATATTTTACTCTTACAGAGCGGGAATCGACTTCAGATGTCAGAATCTGACGTCTAAAGTCGATCCCCGCGCTGAAAGGATTAAAAGGTTGTATCTGCCACTATACAAAGTGGCAATTACGACCCTTTAATACCTAGGTCAGGGATGCGTTGAGTAGTTGAAGATCAAGAGGAGAGTCAAAGAGAAGACAGGAGAAGTGTCCATACACATTGTGCAGTGCTGCATCTCTACACAGTGCGCAGTGCTGTATCTACCTGTTTAGCGCACGAAAACATTGTGTTGCCGTTTCTTGTATCACATCGCAGTTCCTTTGAACTGAATTAAACTATTTGGTAAAAATACCACGATTTATTATGTTTCTAATTAACATCTTTAAGAAATGTATCGATAGTGTGTCGATATATACTTAATATAAGTAAACTAAACTTCAGTAACTTTTTATTTTTCAGTTTGAAAATATTATTTGGTTGTCAAATCATAATTATATGTATCATGATCTAGATAAATAAATCGGATTCTATTCTATATTGATGTGCAATATTGCGATAAAATAAAATGAGCAGAATACTACTGCTAGACTGTACATTACAGCTGATTGCTTCGGAGAAAAGTTGTATCATATGTTTTATCACCATAAAAAGAGCAGCTGTGTCGCAAAATGGAATGTTTTTTACTCGTTGTCAATGTGCTGGAGAAAAAAGTAGCACAATTGGTAGAGACGTTTTGCTACAGCTGTCACCTGCCGCGTGGGTTTAACCCTTTAACCGCGAAATTATTCAATTTGAATTTTCACCCACTTGGAAGTTGTGTCTCGCTGACGCGATCCACAACTTCAGGTGAGTGAAAAATATTCAGATTTGACAAAATAGAGGTCAACCCTTTTCAAATCTTGCTGGTTGATGTCACATTGTATCTTTAACATATTTAAAATGTGGTGCTTAATAAAAAATGGAAACCCGAATATATGCGGCACCGGCGGTTAAAGGGTTAAAAGCAATATCAGGTTTCTATTCCCTCAACACGGAGACATCGTCTCGTTTCGGTGACGTGTCCTTTGGCGGGGACATCGGAACGAAGTGGAGTAGTATTCTCTACAGCAAACTATTATTCTGGGGATCCTCCGTGACCGAGAGGTAGCGTGCTCGGCCTTAGACCTCCAGGGTTTGGATTTTGAATCTTGTGTCTGGAGGGTAGTGTCATCTCACCATCCTCAGGAGGTTATCCTGGCCCAATTTTTATTTAGCCTGTATGTGAACAAAAGTGGCCTAAAGCCCGATTCATTTTATTTCATTTGTCAAGTCGGCTGATGACAGCTCTAACACTCTATATATATTATATCTGCCCCTCTATCATGTCTATAGAGGGCTATTGTTGGCCCACCGTCTACGACGCTGATCCAACATTAGCCCAGTATTGGTTTACCGTGTCGTGTTCGACGCCACGCTGAATGTGGGCCAGCGTCACAGACGGCGGGCCAACATTAACCCAGCTTTGGTTCAAAGCATCGTCACAGTACCATGAGTACCGCCAACATGCAGGTACCTTTTGTGAGTATATGGGTTTTGATCGTCCCGACAGGCACGAAGCTTTCGCCCGGTGTTGGTACAGTGCTGACCCACAGTCTTCGGCGATGGATCGGCGTTGTACTGGGTGGTCGTATATCTTGTTTTGTTGTGATGACGATAGGGGCTATTGCTCATTAGACTCCATGTATTGGCCTAGTGTTGATTTGGTGCCGGGCCGGCGTCGTAGGCGGTGGACCGGCATTGAATCGGTATTGAGCTTTTTTCTTTTGTTTGCTGGGTGATCAGATGATGAAAAAAATATAGATTTTGAACTTTTATATTATCGTGATTATAATATTACTTCTTTTTTTAATTCTTATTAACTAACCAGATAATAACCACGTAAAAACACTTCAAATAGATGTAGCATATTTTTGTTTTCGTTCTGTTTTTTTTATCATGTCTTAGGGATGTTGCAAAGTTAAAAAAATTCAAAACATCCAAAATAAATTTGAAAGTGGGTGGGTGGGTCTAGGGCCATTTTGTATAGAAAATAGAAAATTGGAAAACCCCCCCAAAAATTAAAATCTTTGATGATTTTTGGGTATTAAATACTGTCAAAATACTGTCTCAAAACTGCACTTTACTCGTCTCCCGCCACTACATGTACTAAGTTTTCTGTCCATGTCGGAGATTGGTTTCAAAAAAAAAATCGGATAGGGGGGTGGGTGGGTGTTGTAAGCTCTATTCATTTGGATGTCTGAATTTTTTTTTCACTTTACGTATTGTCTTGTTTTCTTTTGTTCTGTACTGTATATTGTATGTACTGTGAATGTATATAATTATATATGAAATCTGAAAAAAAAAGTTAAAAAACTAACAAATAACAAACATGCAGATACCTCAGCATGAGGGACTGACTAGGACTGAATGGATACTGGCCAGCACCGGCGACGCTGGCCCAACATTTAACAGACATTGGGTCGATGTCGGCTTGTAATAGTCGCAAGCAGTATTAAGCAATACTTGACCAGCTGAACGCAGCTAGTCTAGCAAACACGAGGCGTTAAACCAGTGCTGGTTTGATGCTGGGCCAGCGTCGTAGACGGTGGGCCAGCATTGGGTCAACGTCGTGTTTGCTGGGAGTGTTGACAAGTGTTTCGCACCAAAACGGAATAGAAAACCGCCTAATGCATAGTCTCTACTGTCCACAGGAGCCATTTAATAACATTAATTACAAAAGCCATTGACACTACATGTATCAGCTATCAACCTTTATGGTTATGCTGCTGGAGGGGAGACTCTAGTTTTTTGTTCACAAAAAACTAGACCCTTCTAGTTTGTCTATACAGTCTGTACCTTTAGATCCCCACCCAACTTCGAAGAACGAAGAATTACCCTTTCTCTGTCTGTGCAAGGAAACTTAATATTGAATTTCCTTGTTCTGTGCGTTGGTATTCTTGTCCATCCGTCTGCTCCTTTTGTGTAAGCACTATAACATGTATAAGCTCATCATGGCTGTTTTGATGCGTATCGTGCTTGCCAGAAAATGCAGTTGAGGGAGCCACCATTCAATCTCCAGGGGGGAGGGGCGGGCTGGAGTATTTTTAAAATAAATATTTTGAGACCGATTTTTCATGAAATAAATAATTCTCTGAAGGACATGCTGTGAATAAATATCCATGGCCCTTTTAAAAAAATTGGCCTCGCTTCGCTCGGAATAATTAAATGACGCTCATATTTATGAAGCCTCTCTCCACTCGTCTCCTTGGCTCCCACATCAATACTAAGCATAGTTTGGGATTAAACTTTGTAGACATAAAGAATTAATTTTAAGAAAGTGGAATAAATATTTTACTTGAGGCATTTTGTGAAATAAAAAGTAGCAGACAGGAGGTGAAATAAATATTTTGTCCAAATCAAAAGCTCCAGCCTCCCCCCTATTAGTTAAATGGTGGCCCCTTAATGGTCACGGTCACCACATTATTATGAAACTGCCATACGATGGGTTGCACAGTCGTGTTTAACTGTGTTTGTAAAACGTTTGAAGCACGTTACGCTACGTTACTTTGCGCTGGGTAATATTTAGGTTTGAAGATGGTCAGGGTTGTTCCGTAACCTGGGGTCACCGCGGGCGTGTTTAATTACATCTTCTCCTCGGCACGATACGCTAATACTATTTGCTTATATGTATTCACCGTGAGTGCAGTGCACTAAGATTAAGGTCGTTTCTCAACCCTTATGCTGCCGGAACCGTATGATATGCGTTTCCAAGCAGATTTTATACCGAATAAATTGAACTCTAATTGATAAAATGCGTTGTGGTAGATACTTAGTTAATCTAACGATTACTTATATTTTCGCATAAACATAAATATTTTTCGTCATTTGAAGCCGGTAATTGCGTTAGCAATTCCAGCTTCAAATGAATGAAAAATAGTCCGAAAAATATCGGCAGCTTAAGGGTCAATTATTAACCACTTTTTGTGAGCACAATACGCTGGACAAATTCGGTATTTGAAATTTTGTATGCATTTTATGCCACGGTGCAACCGAGAATTTGAAAACCGCAACAGTACTTGACAAGGTTCCAGGTTTTATTTCGTACTCGTACTTATCTGATTTTGACAAAACCATCTGCTTGTATAATTTATACACTATTAACTTGCACCTAACTTAGCTAAGCACTTTTTTATCTGGCTGATCTGATATTCTATTTCTGGCGATGGCTCATAGCTGAATGTACAATATCAGTGTAGAGTACTTGTACGTTTGCTACATGTAGCCTTAAAGGGTAAAGTGTATAACATTATAGGGGTATACACACGCTTGTAATGTTGATTAGAAAATCGATAGTGATGATGCAGTAAAAATTCGCATACTGTATCTAATCGAAGAATTAAATGTAAAATGACTAGGCGGATCCAGGAATTGACAGACGGGGGGGCGCCGATTTTTTTCAGGAATTTATACTCACCACAGCTGGCAAAGCCAGCCTGTTATTTACCTTATAGAGCTGTCCGGGAGCATGCTCCCCTAAAAATTTTGAAATCTAAGGCCTCGAATGACGCATTCTGAAGCATATTTTGGCCGAAATGATCGTGGTTTTTTTCGTGACCCTGAACGGGGGGGGGGGGGGGGGGCGCCCCCCTCTGGATCCTCCACTGATGATCCGGTTCATATTCCCTAGCCTGATCGGCTATTTTGTGTCTTTCTATTCACATAAATATATGCTGCCAGGTAAAGCCAAAATGAAGTAACCGTTCACTTAACAAGTAAGCAGTCATTGCCTTTTGGCTTTGCACAGCTTCGGATTGGTCGAGATGAACCAATCCAAAGCCGGCGATATATCTTCACTTGTACGAGAATACGTGCCCTGAATGATAATGACTAATTTGGCAGTCATGCAGTCATCCACAAAACACGCATTTTCATCTATCAAGTTGTCAGTACCAGTGGTCTGACTGTCAGACCGGATGCGGCAAGATGCATAACACGTATCTGTAACAGTATAATTATAAGCAGGCTATTCTCCACTAATCAGTTATTACATTAGTACTTTACCATCTGAAGAGACACGATATTAGCCCCCTGCTCATCACCGTAACCCTGTGCACATTTGAAGATTCATTATATGCCGCAGAAACAATGTTGTTTCAATAATGTGCCAACGTCTCCGACGTTGGCACATTATTGAAGCACCATTGCGCGCGAGTGTATTCTGGCGAGCGATCAAAGTTGAAAGTGGAGAGGTTTAGAAAAGCAATATACTTGACGATTAGCCTGCTATTGTTTGTCTTTTGTTGACAGTGGACTTGTGGACGTTACGCGCTGCACCTGTGGACGTTACTGATGGACATAGTGTGGATTAACCAGTGCTGCTGACTAGGACTTATACAACCAGTAAAAGACCAAGGTAAGATTTACACAGAATTCTTTATCTAAAAACCATTTTACCGAGTGACAACGGAATGACGGCAGTGATTGGTTGATTTTGTCACGGGACAGTGTGAGCCAATTTTTCATTGGTCGAGGATAGGATGCCAGACTTGGTCCGAGGACAAGTTTAGGAGATGGCGACACTTTTACCTCAAACGACTCAAAATCGGATTGCTCACTCACCTGAGTCGGTATGCTCAGGGTGATTAATCCCGGCCTGAGGCATGTGATTGGTGGAGAGGCTCGTCTCGACCAATCACATTCCTAAGATCCAGTCACTTGTTATGAGTAGAGCGGCCCTGGTGATAGATTTAATACACTAACGACCTAGTTAGTGTGGCTTGGTATGTCCATTGTCCATACACTCTAAACAATATAGTTTCTTCAAAAAGAACCCTTCAGTACTATTACCTTGAGTACAATCACCATGCAACCCCAGGAGAACCCAGGGATTGCATGGTGATAGTGCTCGGCCAATTTAACTGGAGTACAAGTTACGATATATCGTAGGCTTCTGATTGGTCGAGATGGCCATCTCGACCAATCAGAAGCCTACGATATATCGTAACTTGTACGAGAATACGGGCCCTGAAGTCTAGCCTTCTGTCGTCCCCATGACGTCTGTCAACCCGCAGTCCCTTATAACATATATACGCGCGATTGATTGGGCAGGGGCCCTGGTGCAGTGGTTAAGGCTGCCTGCTTGGAAAGTCTGGCATTCAAGTTTCAAAGCAACGAAATGTTTCTTCTTCGCTCACTTGTAAAGATTCAATATCGTGGGGAACTCCCGTGACCGAGAATTAGCGTGCTCGGCCTCAGACCACCAGGGTTCGAGTTTCGAGTCCCGTGTCTGGAGGACAGTGTCGTCTCATTCATCTCACCATCCCCAGGCTGTTCTCCTGGCCCAGTTTATACTATATTTGCACAAAGGTGGCCTAAAACTCCCATTCTTTTATAAGCGCGATTGGCTCACGTATTTCAGTTGATTGTCGTGATACTTCGCATATGTGTTCAACATAAAAACCCTCTGGATGATTTCGAAAAAGGCACATATATCTCATTCAAAAAGACGTTCCACAATTATTCAACAATTCGACTTAAAAGCTCCACTTATCATTTTATATCAGGCGCTAATACCATATGTATTTGTTGACCTTCGTGAATTCGGCTGGTACTATAACATGTATAACAAATTCGGATGCAAAATTCTGTGGTAAACATGGTAAATGAGTCTTAATTTGGCAGATTCGTTTTTTGAGCCATGATTTTGTAGTCATCAGTTGAAGCTGGAAATTGCGTTAGCGATTCAAACTCTAACATAATTAATTGGCGAATAAAAAGTGACTCGTTATCTAAGCTGTTTTAAACAAGGGGTTATCATACATCACTATATATCATATTAGACTGACAGCCTTATCACAATGTTATCAGTGATAAAGAGGAAGTTCTCAAAGAATGAGCTTTGTGATCTCAGATCTGTCGTTTTTCCAGTTGTTATTAATGACTCTTACTATAGAAGTGGGACGTGTTTACATATTATATTATTTGTTTGCTGCTACCTAATAACTGTTCCACAGGCTATACGTACTAATTTTCGGAGTCATTTAGCCAATTGTATCCACTAGAATTTGATTCTTCGTCTGTGTTTAAATTGTAATTAATGAATTGTTTTGTGACTGAAAGTGTTGAATATATACATTTGGATTTGGTTTTAACGTTTTTAATTACATGTATTTAAATGTGGCTGTATTATTGAACTCATTCAGTCTAGAGCATGTTTAGATGGGAAATGAGTGATTCACAGATTCGTAGCGTATTTCATTAGCACCGCGTCCGATCGAGTATGCCAGGTTGGTGAAGCGAATTTAACCTACACTTTTTATCCCCCGCCCGTACGGGAAGGGAGATTTTAGTCGCGCCATGATTCCGTCCGGCGTCTGGCGTCCGTCGTCACGTTTTCTTGTGGGCGCAGAAACTCAAAAACTTCTGGTCATTTTTTTTGGAATTTTAATATCACATTCCTAGCAACATGGGGATATGGGAGTATTTTTTGGAGATGCTACCAAAATTCAAAATGGCTACCAGAGGTCAACACTGAATTTTTTTTGTGGGCGCAAAAACCCTAAAACTTAAACATGTATGTTAAAGTCAGAAATTATTCAAATTTTACTATGACATTCCCCACGATATGGAGATGTGCAGGTGACTTTTTCAAGGTTTTACTGAAATTCAAAATGGCCGCCACAGATCAACTTTTTTTTTGGGGGGGGGGGCGCAAAAACTTTAACATCACATTCCTAGCAACATTGGTGTGTGCAAGTGATTTTTTGAAGATGCTACCAAAATTCAAAATGGGCGCAAAAAATGAAAAATTGATGTCAGTAATAATTCACATTGTACAATCACATTATCCACCATCTGGAAATGTGCATGTGATTTTATTGAAATTTTCAATGGCCACCACCAATCCCCCCCAGTCCCCCCCCCCCCCACACACACACAGAAAATATTTTGAACCGATAATGGCTTTAAACAAAAGCACCTTAGTCCTTATTATCTTTATCTCCATTTTGACTTAATCTTAGGTCATCAGGGTCATACGCTATCTTGTTACAGATTTTGAATGTAGTTTTTTTGCACAACGATAGATGGCATATCTGTTGTTAGATTTTTGCAGATTAATCCTCCATCAAACACTTGATACATTGGCCAATTTTATCGGTCTCTTACCCCCATCACGACGTTGTGGCAGCGTTGAATCAACGTATACGACGTTGATTCAACGTTTACCCAACTCTGTGTGTCCATTGCCATTGGTGAGAGATGTGGGGTTGCCGCTCTAATGAGTGAAATAACGCCGATACAATGTTGTTTCAAACGGCGCTGTTCCAGCGTATCTTGTTCAATGGGATCTGTGAATTACTCCCTGGCAAATTATGTAATTCAACCACTGTCTTATCTTGATGGTTACCACGGTTATCACAGAGTGATGAAAAGCACATGTGCTTTCAGACCAGGGTTTGTTCCCCGCAGTGTATCTATATCAAGCTATTCCATTAGTATTTGACCGTTTAAAGGGACCAAGGATACATACTGTAAAGCGACACGTGTTTGTCCTTTATGTTTGATCCTTTATCATGTTTATGTAAGATCAGTGTAATTTTAATCCAACTTGGGAGTTATAACTATTTTAAATGGGTGTTAAGTTGAAGTTAGCTCTAAATATTGTCATGGTTATGGGTACGTACTTAGTACATGTATGATCAGTGAAGAATCGTTATCATGGTTATATGACGTTATCTATAGAACTTTGATGAAAAATCTTGGTGGCCAGCTTGAAATTAGCACACACTTTAAACAAATTAGTGCTTATTATTAATCCTAAAGGTCAGCTAACTGCATTAGTATTCATCTCAAGTGTACATCATTTAATATTTAACATGAACAGTTTGAGCTAATGGTGTTTGAACTAATAGTTGACACCGCTCCAAATTCCATATTAAGATACCTCATTACTGTTATTAATGGACATGTTAAAGTCACGCGTGTGACCTGTGTTTATCATATGTTTAAGTTTACCTGATAGTTTTATAATCGCATCCCTACTAAGTGTTTTAATCCTTAGGTAATTGATGCGATGCGAAACGATTTGGTTTTATAAAATGTATATATATAATATAATCAGATAGTGACTTCTATAACGCCAGTATCTTACAAAAATATTGAGACTCACTGCGTCAGCTTTCAAATATTTTCAAAAACGTGACATCATTGTTCAGCAATTTTTAAATCGTTGACTTCTATTTGATCAAATCTGAATAATTTTCACTCACTTGAAGTTGTGGATCGCGTCAGCGAGACACAACTTCAAGTGGGTGAAAAATTACAATTAAATAATTTGCGATGGATGAAAGTTAAAATTAAATAATTTGGCGATTAAAGGGTTAATAACACCCATTTCTCTAGAATCACCGGTATATTTTATGACTTTAACAACACTCGCATTATTTCTTCAATTACTTTAATTACGGTACATATCCATCACACATTGGGGCGTACGTCATGTTAGTACGTGGGCAAAAAATACGTTAAAATAAAGTAATTAATTGAGTTCATCGGGAGCGATTTTATTTCATCAACACAGATCATACACTTCGTACATGTTTGTAAAACTTGGTTTCCCCTGTAATGGAACATATTCTGCTGTAGAAATAGGTAGGGTTTTTAACTTTTGACGCGTTATTTTCGACAGCGAATATGAAGTTATATTTTAATTTATTAAGTTGGATGTTTGAAATATATTTTTCCTGGCATAAATTTATTTCAGTGTTTACTATAGGAGGCGGAGCTGCAAGAGTAGCAGAATAATGATAGTTTTTTCTAATTTTAGACTTGGATATATTTTGACTAATCTGAAGTCTATAATCAACTAATTGTTTCATCTCTGTGGCGCATAGTATTGTACAAACGTGTGATTTAAAATATCTGATTAACATGATTAATACACAATATGATGATTAATACATTTAATATAAGAAATATATATTAGTTTAACCTTTATCCTACTAAGTTAAATCATTTACATTTTCACCCACTTGAAGTTGTGTTCCGCTACCGCGATCCACAACTTCAAGTGATTGAAAATCACTCATATTTGTTTAACTTGAGCACCAATATTTGCAAATCTTGGATGTTTAGAAACACATTTCATTGCCAAAAACAGTGATTTGGCTGCCTGATAAAATAGGTTAAAAACAATAATAGTCGTGATCAGCAGGCAAAGGGTTAAGATACACAAGGCTACCTACTCCGCTGATTGTGAGCATCGTAACCATACAATAATATATCATTATCTTACGGAAGACTAGTCACTTTTGCTTGGAAAATGTCTCAAGATATCCGCCCACCGAAAAAAACCCCAGCAGTGAGGAAGAAACAAAAATGATTAATTATTTTAACTTGAACGTGATATATTCACTTGATTTAAGTTGTGTCTCTTGACCACGATTCACAACTTGCGTGAGAGCTACTGAGACTTTTTTTCTAATTGAATTAGCTGTTCATGCCGGCCATCATGGTTGTGCATAATATACAATGTATCTGACTGTGCAAAAGTCAGGGGTGGCAGTTGTGTATTTACAGATCCAGAGTCGGAGAGATATAGATTTTATCATTTATAATTTGAAAAGACAATACTTGCTAGATCCTTTACCATGTTTAACCTTTATCATGTTTATAGGATATGAAAACTTATTCAAAGCAGCTTATTTTTCTAATCGCTGCATGTTTTGCTCCACATTCAGCTTTGCAAATAATAAAGAACGTCTAACATGTCTATTCGGCAAACAGGTGACTGATCAAGCATGCAACAATACCTACGTCAGGCGTAAGACTACGCGTTATTTACATGCACTTTTTATGTGAAGGTGATATTTCCTATATTTATGTTTCCTACCTGCCATGCAGCGTTAAGTTACAATAATCTGCATGATTATTCTTCACACTGACGCAATGCTCTAAAATGGGCAGAGAAATGACACGTTCTCTCCCAATTTTAGCGTTTGTCGTCGTGCTCGCTCACCCCGCCGGCGTTGGGGCAATGTTGAATCGTCGCTTTGCCGTTTTGTTCAGGTGTTGTTTTATACTTTGATGTCGTGAGAGGCCTGGATGTGGACGGGAAATGTCGATCTAACTGTGGCGCAATGCTGGGCTGATGTGTCTAGCGCTGGGCTGGTGTCCAATTAATGGTGGCCCATGTTTGAACTGGGAGTATATATCAAATTGCGATGATGTGCGTACATCACGAAGTTTGCTGTTTTAAACGTAGCGGTCATCACACTTTGTCATGATTATTCCGGTGGTACATGTATTTCCATACATGTATTTGCCATGTTTATACATTTTGGAAGTGCGTGGCAGAAAAAGGGCCTACCCATTTTTGGCTGAATTGGATTTCGCGGTACTTTGCGAGGGTAGCGTCGTCAAAATTATTTAAAACTACGTAAGAATGCATTTTCTCATTCGAATGTCTACCTGAAACATTAACTAGTTTGATAAAATATTTTTGTACCCATTTAAAGTGAAATTACTCATATTTGTTTCATTTGAGACCAAGCATCTGTACATTTTATTTTTTACCCTTTCAGCGCGGGGACCTTCAGATTCTGACGTATGAAGACGATCCCCGCACTGAACATGCTGAAAGAATTGAAATATTCATAATGGCCGTAGACCCATAACATAGCCATAGGTATTCAAATGTACCGGAAAAAGCTAACTAAGACATGTATATTGATGATTCCCCAATAACTGTTATCTAACCGGCTAATAAAAACAGATTAACCCTTACAGCGCGAGGATAGACTTTAGTTGTCAGAATCTGACGTCTGTAGACGTCAGATTCTGACGACTAAAGTCTATCTCCGTGCTGTAAGAGTCATTTTTTTCTAATGGCCGTAGACCTATAACATAGGTATTCAAATGAATCGGAAAGAGCTAACTAAGACAGTTATGATGATTTCAAATTGAAAGAAACCCTTCAACCTCCAAGGTTTTCATTAAAAAGGTTATAAAGGACCATGGATGTGCTTAGCGAGTGAAGAGTCATTGTGTAGTGTGAGTTGCGTCCGGCCATTACGTTCACAACAGTGGCACATGAATAACAAAATGACCAGCTCAGTGACAACTTTAAAATTCTGGCAATTTCTCGAGAGGAATTGGAGAGAAAGGCATGATGGGGGGGATTAAAGTTGCGATTGAACAAATCCTCCTGCTGGACGGTTCAATGTCTGGTCAGTTGGGCCAAGTATAGTCTATTCATGCTATTCCCACTTAATCTCATGCAAGTGTTTCTGAGGATAATATTTATGACAGAATGTTTTTTTAAACATGGTAATTGTCCAATGTAGGCGTCTTACTTCTAGTCGTCTCGCGGATGCATGTCTATTTATTTAATAATTTTAGCAAAAAGGGCTAAATCACTTTTATATGTATAATAAATACTAAATACTCATTAACTCACGAACTATATAACTAATTATTTAAATATTCTGACATTATTATTATTATTATTATTTTAGTCAATACTTTTCATTAATAGCTTATTCATAGGGGTAGTTGTAACTTAATTATAACTACATTGTTGTTGTTTTTTTCTTTAAATTAGGGAACCTACCGATATCAATCGATTTATGCAGAAACAGGACATAATTTATAATGTGTGCACGAACATTTCACTGTATTACTGTAGGCCCAGTTTTTTTGTTTGCATCTTTCATTTTGTGTTATCCCACCAACGTCAGTATTTTTCGCCTTTTGCTTTGACTTATTGTATTATGTGCCATTTTTTTGTCATCATCGTATTTTTGAGGTGGATGTTCACTTTTCTATGTTGTTGCCGTAACACTGTATATTTTACATGTCACATTCACAATGGAACAGGTTGATATTTTAAAAGCTTTTGGAGGCGAGGACAGAAATTCATTACTTACCGTACTTAATGTTAATAGCAATAATGACAATGACTTTTCACCAGATGTGGAACAGCATTCTCCAACAAAATACTATAATGTTGATGACACAATAGATACAATAACATCTGAAGGTTACAATTTTTCCATATTAAGCTTAAATATTCAGTCTCTAAACGCTAAATTCGATCAATTAAACGTACTCGTACATTACCTTAGCGAACACGGATGTGAATTTTCGGCAATTTGCTTGCAGGAGACATGGTTTAGCGACATTTCTGATACATCGTTATTTAAATTGAATGGTTACTCATTAATACATCAAGGTAAAATTTGTTTATCGCACGGAGGTTTATGTATATATGTAAAAGACAAATATCAATATAAATTAAAATCTGAATTATACACTAATTCACGAATATGGGAAGGGCAATTTATAGAAATCGAATGTCTGGAACTAAATCGCACACTCATTTTGGGAAATATTTACAGACCGCCTAGGGACATAAATGAAAACTACGAAACATTTATTGAAGAATTAACTCCAACATTAGATAAACTTAACAAAAAAAAGACTGAAGTAGTAATCGCAGGGGATTACAATATAGATTTATTAAAAATTAATGAAAAAGCTATTTTATCCGAGTATTTTGACATGCTAACTACAAATAATTTCATTCCTAAAATAACATTGCCAACTAGAATATCATCACGATCTGCAACTTTAATTGATAATTTTTTATGTAATATTTCCCCTTTATCATCAGAAACTCTTTCAGGTATACTTGTATCAGACCTGTCAGATCATTTCCCATATTTTATATTGTTAAATATGTCTGCAGTCTCGAAACCCACTCCTAAATATATTGAATTACAAAATATGAATTCGAATTCAATGACACTATTTAGGCAAACAATTACCTCTGCTAACATCTATAGTAAACTAAATAAAGATGCATCATCAGATCCCAACGTAAACTATCAGATTATTTCAGATATTATTACTTCCTCGAAATCTACGTCATTTCCTGTAAAGAAAGTAAAATACCATAAACATAAACATAAAAATTCCTAGTGGATAACTCAAGGAATAATTCATTCCATAAAATATCGCGACAACCTTTATATGAAATTTAAATCAGCTGAAACTAATGATGATAATTATAACACATTAAAGATAAATCTTAACACTTATAATAAAATTCTCAAAAAATCTATCAGAGAAGCTAAAAAAACATACTTTTATAATTCTTTTAAAAAGTATAATGGTGATATTAAAAACACATGGGGAGTTATAAAAAATATATTAAATAAAAATAGAGAGAACAAATCGTTTCCACATTATTTTAAAATAAATGGTAAAAACATTACAAATAAAACTGATATTGCTGATAGTTTTAATAATTTTTTTACCAACATTGGTCTAAATTTAGCACAACAAATACCGCATCAAAATAAATCATATAAAGACTTCCTCACCAATAAAACACAACAAACGTTTAAATTCAACACTATGTCGGAAGACAATGTAAATAAAATTATTACCACTTTACACACTAAGAATAGTTCAGGCCACGATGGTATATCCACAAAATTATTGAAAGAAATAAAATCAGAAATAGTGAAACCGATGACCTTATTAATTAATCAATGTTTAAACACAGGTATTTTTCCCGACAAGCTAAAGTTAGCTAAAGTCATACCGCTGCATAAAAAAGACAGCCAATTACAGACCCATATCATTACTTCCATCTATTTCTAAAATTATAGAACAAGTAGTATTTAAACAATTAGCTAATCACTTTACATCTCACAATCTTTTTCATAACAACCAATACGGATTTAGAGCCAAACATTCAACAGAACTAGCCACACTTCATTTAGTAGACAATATGGTACAAAACATGGATTCCGGCCTCATTCCTTTAAATATATATTTAGACCTATCGAAAGCTTTTGATACATTAGATCACGAGATTCTTATTGACAAATTAAAATATTATGGAATATTAGACACAGAATTACTTTTCTTCAAAAATTACCTTTCCGAAAGAAAACAATACGTGCAGGTGGGAACAATGAAATCAACTGAAAGAAGCATTACCACATGTGTCCCTCAAGGCTCCATTTTAGGTCCCTTACTATTTTTAATATATATTAATGACATATCAGCTGCTACATCTTATTTTGATATCATTCTCTATGCCGACGACACCGCCTTAATTACCAACATACACTTAAACGATTTCAATAATGTTCATTCACTTTCGCAAACAATTAATACACAACTTTCGCACATAAGCAAGTGGCTCAAAGTAAATAAATTATCTTTTAATACCTTAAAGTCCAAATATATGTTGTTCCGTAAATCTCATCGAAAGTTACCCGTCCTTTCAATATGTCTGGATGGAGTGCCAATTGAACATGATACTTGTTTTAATTTTTTAGGTATAACTATACAAGAAAATTTAGGCTGGGAAACGCACACTAATAAAGTAGCAAATAAAATATCTAGAGTAATTGGAATAATAAATAAATCCCAGCATACATTCTTAAAACATTGTACAACAGCTTAATATTGCCACATATCAACTATGGTTTATTGCTTTGGGGATATCGATGTGGACGAATTTTTAAATTACAAAAGAAGGCAATACGAATCATCACCTGCAGTAAATATAATTCACATTCCGAACCGCTTTTTAAATCTACTAAATTACTGAAAATTAAAGACATAATGAAAGTACAACAACTAAAATTTATCTATAAATTAATGAACAATTCGACTCCTGCATATTTTGAATCCATGTACCCTGACAACAGACGAAACATACACTCTTATAATACGAGGTCGAGACACCATTTCCAAATTCCCCGCATTAAACACGAGTTTGCAAGACATTGCCTAAGATATGAAATACCTATTGCCATTAATTCTCTTTCCACTGCAGTTTCAAGTAAAATTCTAACACATTCTTTATATTCGTTCGGCCAATATGTTAAAAGAACTATTATTGACAATTATTCGTCAACCTGTTCCATTGTTAATTGTGTCATTTGCAATATAAACTCGTAATATATATATACTGTCCTATATTTTTAGTCTTTAATATTTTACTCAATATTTTAATATTATGCTTATGCATTGTTAGCATCCAACCATTTATTATCTTCAAGTGTATATTTATACGGTTATAATGTACAAAATATTAATTTTCTTGTTATGTTAGTGAAGTGAATGTTCACCCCAAATAATGTAATATACCAACGGTGGCCCTCATGATAGCGATACATACAGTGTCTTAATGGGGGTCTCCTGTCCATAAAATTATATTATGAAATTGAATTGTTTTTCAATGTTTATACATGGCGAATAAATGTTTCTTGACTTGACTTGACTTGACTATTTACTATGTTTATATATTTTGGAAGTGCATGGCAGAAAAAGGGTACATCGATACGCCTACAGATTTGGTTTCGCTGTACTTTGCAGCTGTAGCGTCGCCCAAATTCTAACAAACTTCGTTACGATACTGCTGAAAGCATCTAATATAGTATTCAGGGTAATGATTTGTTAGAACCATGCTAATTACCCGTAACCAGGAGATGGGTAGCTTTAAGCGCGGGGAAATAATTAAACCAATTATAATGGCCGTATACCCATAACAATATGTTGGCGACATGTTGGTGTTGTGTTGAGCCAGCGTCGTGACAAATTCAACAGAGGTGGCGTTTCGTGTATGCTGAGTGGAAGTATATCACCCAGCTTGTCAATATGGTACACATCAGTAGATAGGGCTACTGTGTCAGAGTCGGCTCAATGCTGGACATAAGCGGATATAACACCGCTAACCCAGCAAACGTGACACGTTGAACCAATGTTGGTTCAATGTTGGGCCGACGTCGTAGACGGAGGGCCAACATTGAACCAACATTGGTTCAACGTGTAGTGTTTGCCGCTAACCCTTAAACCGCTAGGCGCGACTGTAGTCGTTGATAATCCATTTATTAGCCGATCAATTCACTATTATTGGGACCGAAATGTGTGTTTAAACATCAAGATTTGTAACTGTTTGCTTTCAAATTAACTAAATGTGAGTTATTTTCATCCATTTGAAGTTGTTGATCGCGGAGTCGAGACACAACTTCAAATGGGTGAAAAATTAAATAAATAACCTTAGAGGGATAGTTTCAAATTAACCAACTGTGAGTTATTTTCATCCATTTGAAGTTGTGGATCGCGGCAGCGAGACACAACTTCAAATGGATGAAAATTTAAATGCATTAACTTAGAAGGATAAGGGTCAATACCTGTTATTCAGTCCGATTATCTTAAATAATGAGATAAAATCATTTGGGGGGGGGCGGATGATGTCATATATCCGCCTCATACACAAAATATATTTAGCAATGTAAACACTCACGATATGCACATTAGGCTGAACATAACAAATTGTCTGGTAATTTAAATAGATTTAGCAATGTAAACACTCACGGTATGCACATTAGGCTGAACATAACGAATTGTCTGGTTAATTTAAATAGATTTAGCAATGTAAACACTCACGATATGCACATTAAGCTGAACATAACGAATTGTCTGGTTAATTTAAATAGATTTAGCAATGTAAACACTCACGGTATGCACATTAGGCTGAACATAACGAATTGTCTGGTTAATTTAAATAGATTTAGCAATGTAAACACTCACGATATGCACATTAAGCTGAACATAACGAATTGTCTGGTTAATTTACTTTTTAATCCATTTTCCGATATTACATATATTTAGAATAGCTGAACCATAATTTCAAAAAATAAAATTGTAGGCTTACACGAACGTGTCGGTGACAAATTTCGCTTAAACTGGCAGGTTTTTTAAATTTATTTTTTCTCATAATCTATGATGGTATGATAGATGATGATCAACTGGCTGTTCCCAGAGTGAGTTTTAAGATGGGTGAAAGGGTTTTTTCGGTTGCGGCACCCATCTATGGAATTGTATCCCTCTTGAGATTAAAAAATCTAAGTCTTCACAGTCATTTTGGAAAAAAATTGAAAACTTAATATATCGGCCAAGCTAAATCCTCTGTGTCCCGGCATGCTGGATCTACGAATTGGAACGGCAAACGGACAATGATAACGAGCCTAATTCGGATTTGCAGCGCCTCTGAGCTAGGGACACAGAGGATTTAGGCGCATTAGATTTAGGCGTATTTCTCATTTCATTTCATAGCGAGAACATTAATTTAAACTTAAGTATCTGGTTTTGGCAAATTTCGCAGATGTAAAATTTAAAATCGCTCACTGACGCCTAATTTTGTTAATTTTGTTAATGTCGCATATTTTGTTTGAAACTTTAAATGTTGTTAAAATAGGGTCGGTCGGATAAGCACGATAAGTATTTACATAGTATATACAGAAGTATTTTTAGTTCTATTTTTTCATGCAGAACATGCAGACGGGAGTGTTTAAGTGCAAACCATATTGAAATCTTCGGGAAACCCCGCTTTCGTCTTTCCTTGTCATTTCAAAGAATGGACAATAAGAAGCATGTGATAACATCCTAATATTAAAATTGTATAGGCTATGTTAAATAATCTGGATAATGACTATAATTTTATTACAGCACAGACTAGAACGCTATTCTAAATGTACAATAAATTGCAATTCAATGATCATGATGATAACTATAACCATCGAAATATCACTTGTTTATTTTTAGGTAACTATTATTATTCACTTTGTTTGCCTTAGTACTGCACTGCTCTGCCAAACCGAAAGGCAGTATTTGATTATTTTAAAGTAAGTAAATACTGCCTTTCGACTTGGCACGGCAACGCGGTGTAATTATAATGCGTCAAAGTATAATTAAAATATGTACATGTAGGTGGTGACACATCCTAGCTTAACCATGTTAATCTGTACTGCATGTACTGTGTGCCTCACTCTCCACACATATGTCGCTCATGTAAACCCCCGCTATCTGAATTTGTGTGCCATTGTGATCAGCCACAGTAGTCAGCTGTATTGTGGGGACCTTCTTTATGCGTCAGAATTTGACGTCTGTAGACGTCAAATTCTGACGTATAAAGACCGTCCCGCACTGAAAGAATTGAAATATTTATAAACCCATAGCATAGGTATTCAAATAAACCAGAAAGAGCTAACTAAGACATTTATGATGATTTCAAATTAAAAAAAACCCTTTGGTTTTCATGGTTAAAACCTTTGGTTTTTCATGGTTGACACAAAAATAATTCAGCGCTGTAAGGATTAAACGAAATGTAATCTGGCAATCTGCAACTAAAAATAAACATTTCAAGACAGAAAGATCTATCCATAAGTTGTACAAGTGACACAGCTGCTAACAAAATAAATTAAATATTCTTCAGATAGAAATAAATTGTTTATGAGATTCGTGTTTCACTTATTAGATTCTTGTTTTTTTGTGATATTTACTGAGTTGTAAGCTTAAAAGCTGGCTATAAATTACGGTTTGATACTCCCACCATCTAGCTCGCATTTATGCTTCACATGACATATTCTGACTACATCACAGCCCTCATTTATGTTTCACATGACATATTCTGACTACATCCAGCCCTTATTTATGTTTCACATAACATATTCTGACTACATCCATCTCGCATTTATGCTTCACCTGACATATTCTGACTACATCCAGCCCTCATTTATGTTTCACATGACACATTCTGACTACATCCATCTCGCATGTATGATTCACATACCATATTCTGACTACATCCAGCTCACATTTATGCTTCACATAACATATTCTGACTAAAAATAAGTCACGACAAAATTGTATAATGCGTCCAATCTTTCTGAGCCTTTATTTGACATAATTATCACACTTGTTTATTTAACCAATGGTAAACCGCTACACATTAATATAGTCGTGAGTGTTTAAACATTAAGATTTGCAATTTGTTGGTCTCAAATTAAACAAAATAATATGAGTATTCTTACCAGCTTGAATGTGTGGGTCGCAAAAGCGAGACACAACTTCAAGTGGGTGAAAAATTAAATCACTTTATCTAGCGCTTCAACCCTTGCAGCGCGAGGATCAACTTTAGTCGTCTCGTAGATTCTGACGACTAAAGTCGATCCCCGCGCTGTAAGAATAAAAAATATTTCTAATGTCCGCAGACCCAATACATAGGTATTCAAATGAATCGGGAAGAGCTAACTAAGACATTTATGATGATTTAAAATTGAAAAAACCCTTTGGTTTCCATGGTTTATAGTTTAAAAAATTAGCGCTTCAAGGGTTAATGTGCTAATATATTATAGCCTTTTCAGCCGTGTTATGTGTCCTTTAATCACGGAAATTGAAGGGCGAAATGAACATTAAATTTGCCAGGCTTCAAATTCAAATACACTGTACTACAAATGTGAGTATTTTTCACCGACTTGAACATGCTGAAGTTGTGGGTCGCGTTAGCGTCAAGTCGCTAAACAATTTGATCGCTCAGCGCTGTAAGGATTATTACTAATGAGCTAATAATAATTATGTACTAACCTAAATCATATACCAAAATAAGTGCTCCCCAAATCCTTACTGGGATGTTCGTCCGGTTCCTTGGGACCGATGTATAGCGATAGTGAAAGAGCCTTATAAATATTAATAATATTTTTCATGGAATCTACATAGATATTATTACATTGTATAATAGTGTGAGGCACTGTAGAAATTAAACCGCTGATATTCAGCAATGCCAATTTGATAAATAATTCGTGATTGTCGGAGTAATGAGGGACATTTTTTTTCACATCTCAAACGTCAATAAAGGCATTTCAAACCGCACCTGATAGAGAGTTGTCATTGTTTTGTTTCGTCATTAAAGCCAATTAAACAGTTGATTTTTTCACCCACGAGTGGGTGAAAATTACTCACATCTGTTTAATTTGAGCCATATGCAAATCTTGGATGACGCTCATTTCGTTTCCAGTAACCTGGTAACAGTGATCTGATCGCACAGTGCTAGGCCTGGTTATATGCACTAATTCATATCGGGTACTGGCATGATTGTTGGTAGTAGTAATTTTCGCCCCGAATAGGGTCATTGGGATCTATTCCGTCTGTTGCATGCTTTACTGCATGGTAAATCGTACTGCATGGTACATCGTCTGTTTTAAAACAAAACAAGAATCATCAAGTGACATATCCCAGTAAACAGAAAAATTTTGTATACCATTTATTATTGTATAAATTTTATACAAATGTTTTGTGTTTACTGGGATAACGATAAAGGAAATACTATTTTGCTGGTGGCCTGAGGTAGGGTAAGGTGGGGCAAGATGCCCCACCTAAGGACCAAGTCAAATAATGGACTTGTATAGAGTAATAATTGGAATGTCATGTATGAGAGACATGGCCATTCACACTAGCCAGGTATATATTGCACTTATGAGGTTTTAAACCAAATTAATTAACCCATTAAACCCCAACTTTTTAAAACAGAGCCTCCTAGTCGAAGATATAACACATTGCTACGATTGGACCATTATTACTATTCTAAATTTGAATTTAAAAAAAAATGTTTTTGAAAAGTGGTTTCTCGGACTGGCAAATTTTTTTGCCAGTGGGCTTTAGGAGGTCAATGAAATGTGCTTATTGTGACCAGTAGTAGTATTAGTAAATCATTGTTTTACGTCACTTTTCGGCACAATATGTTTTTTAAGTGACATTGTAATACGAGGAAAACGTTGTAGTCAATTGATGAGATGAATGATGTACAGATGATGATGTGAGGGTGGGGTGATAGGGCATAGTGGGTTATTGAGAGCGTTTTCCTTCGCTCGCCCAGTAAGGGGTTCTGGGCATGTCTAGGGTATCTACCCCCAGACATGCCCAGACTTGGGTTTCGCTGTGCAATTTAATGCTGAAACTCCGTGGCATTTCACGCAGCGATTAGATTATGGCCAGATACGAGGAGGCTGCAGCTTCCCTTGGATGATTGCTGTAGACTAGTGCTTCCGTACCATGCCGTATAGCATGCAACTGATGGAACAGATCTCTAATGACCCCCCCCCCCGGATGGGGGCGACAAGTACAGCTACTAACAATCATCCCAGTACCCCTAGATATGGTCGATGTAGTGATCAACGCTGGTAATTACTCCCACGAGTAGTATCATACATAAATGCATTTTATTTCATACTGAGACTAGGGGGGTGTTTCCAGACCCGCAAATATACGGTTTTACGTGATACATGTATATTCAAAACCACAAGTTAAAACTGAGCCTTATTGGCTTCTCACGGATGAACTGCTTTGTGCCATGTTTACCAAAATAAGGTATCATGGTTTCGTCAATGCTGAAATCCTCAGCCACATCTGTCTGCTTGAAAACTCAAGTCAACTCTTCAAGTTTCGGTCGAACCTTGTATTAGGCCTATCTGTCACCTAACAAATTAGTATTATCTCTAAAATAAAGATCACTTATGATAACATCAAACCTGTTCTGCCTCAGAGAATCAGAGACCAGAGAATTATGAATATCAGCACATTCTGACCAATAAAGCCGCCTATATGGTGATCGGCTGTATCCAGACAGAAGCATGATGCCTAACACTGGTAGAGCCTCCATCTTATCTACACCGAGGCTTATTTCCTTTTGCTGAGAATATAGGTTGTACTACCACTGCATGCTATCAACCATAATGTGGGGGAACATTGAGAAAAATACGGTCCCAGGAGATTTAACATTCTCTTTCAATATGTCTTGTACATTTCATGTATACACATCTTAATGACACCATCTACTTCCTCGCTTTCTGATCTGCTTTACAGTAGTTGGCTAATCCCTCGCAGCGTATTCAAACATGGAGATGATATAATTCATCATATATCATAAACATATCAATCAAAGACACCCATAAGTGCCCACTGGCAAATTTTCTTGCCAGTACCTATATCGTCAATTGCAATGTTTCCTAGTATATGTCATCTAGCAGACAAACAATTATTATTAGAAAAGGATGCAGATGTGCTTAACATATCAGTATGCTCAGGGATTTAGTACCAGACAGTCTACATAATAAACATAATGTATTTCGTTGCATCATTTCACAGAATGGTATATTACTACTGACTATAATACCGTGTATTATCCCACTGGCAATTTGTTTTGCCATGTAAATTATTGATCTTTTTATGCACAGGTATGAATCTTTTTTCAGCATTACAATTACATGGTGAAAATCACCACACCTGACAGTTTCTTTATGAATATTGACTTACTTACTACAAGATATGTAATAAACTACTCATTGGTATTTTCCACGACGATGAAGTAGCATTCTGGAAGTACTATTTTCCGACAAACTTGAGCGTTGCTAAGCGTTGGTATCAACTATCAATCGCATAAAATGTAGTTAACCAAGACGACAAGTGAGTTTACAACGGATTCAAGTCGTGTAGCCTTTTAAAATATTTTTTTTATCGTGACGTCACACAAAAACGTCACTGGCAAAAAAACTTGCCAGTGGGCTTTAATGGGTTAAGTGTGAGTCATAATATAGTTTTATCACGCAAAAGTGCGTCTTGCCCCATGGGTGGGGCAAGACTTTTCGTTGGGGCAACACGCCCATAGTGGGCAACTTGCCCCACACCATCGAATATATTTATATATAGGCCTAAATCATTCATAACACACGAGCTATTATTTTTAAACAATTTTAAAGTTATTAAGTCAGGCTTGTTAAATAAGGCTGGAAATAAAAACAAGGAGTTCAGCATAAACTACATCGCACGGGTGTCTGTTTTGTTAATTATATTAAATTGAATGCTCTGGTGAAAACATCTGGCTCAACAATCTTGTAAAAACCTATTAAATACAGGCTGTTATATATATGTGTGCTCAGACCCATTTGTTGCCAAATAAAACCCCAACAATTACGTAACGCCTAGAGGGGATGTTACGTAATTGTTTGTGTGTTACGGACCGTAGTCAACATAACGTTAAAAAGCGTTCCGTAGGATGGGGGGGGGGGGAGAATCAATATGCCTGAAATCTGGCAGCGTTTCATTTCCGAATCAGATCTCGGAAACCCATGGGAGTATTTATTTCATATTGCGCACACATATCCCTTAGGGGGTGTAGATGTGCCAGAATTAATTAACTTTGACCTACGTAAATGGCCCATCATCGGCCATAATTAACTTTAATATGCCTAATATCTGGCAGCGTTTCGTTTCCGAAGCAGACCTCGGAAACCATTGGGGTGATTCATTTCATATTTCACACACATCCCTCATGGGGTGTAGATGGGCCTTTTTGGGGTTTAGGAACTTTGACCTACTTAAATGGCCGACCATCGGCCATAATTGACTTTATATGACAAACCGTGCCAGATAGCTATTTTCTTACTATACAACAAATTGTGCGGTTTCAGGTAGGTAAATGCCCTGAAAAAAATTTAACTCGATCAAATAAACAATGGCCTTAATTGCCTGAAAATATGCGTGATATCTGGTAAGCCTAATACTACAAAACAAAATGTGCAGTTTGAGGGAGGGATATGGCCTGATTTATTTTTAATTGAATCAAATTCAAAATGCCTAAATTCACACTCTCCATACTAGCACGGCTATGACAGGCCTGTGTAATCTTCTTATTATGCCTATGTCAGGCTTATGGTGTTTTAATAGCATTATTCCGCCTCTGCCATGGACGCATGAGGAATTTAGCTCTCACTGGCTGATAAATTCTGTTTACTTTTTACAGACATGACCTATGTGCCTGGGCAATAAGCTTGTGGGCACGATATCTTATTATTATTAAGCGTTGAATGGATTCCATTCAAATTTTTAGAGTGATTTTCAGGATATTTCTGAAGATTTGATTAACTTTTGGGAAAAATACATTGAAAACAAGATGGCTGACGGAAAACATTTTGAAAAAATGGCCGCCCAAAAATATTGTGGGCGCGATATCTGATGAACCGTTAGTTGGATCGCATTCAAGTTTGAAGTTGTGATTTCTGGGTATTTCTGATGATCTCATTAAATTTTGGGAAGAATCCATTGAAAACAAAATGGCCATCCGAATAGCTTGTTGGTTCGACATCTTATGAACCGTTAATTGGATCACATTCATATTGGATGTGGTGGCTCTGCTGGTATTTAAAAACAAGATGGCTGACGGAGGACATTTTGAAAAAAATGCCTGCTAAAAAAGCGATATCTTATGAATCGTTGGCTGGATCGCATTAAAGTCTGGTTCTCCGGGTATTTCTGATTATCTGATTATTTTTTTGGAAGAATCCATTGAAAACAACAACGGAGGACATTTTGCAAAAATAGCCACCTAAAAAGCTTGCGAGTGCGATATCTTATGAACCGTTGGTTGGATCGCATTCAAATTTATGCAGTGGTTCTCTAGGCATTTCTAATGATTTGATTAACTTTTGATAATTCGGAAAAAAACAAGATGGCTGACGGATGACATTTTTAAATAATAGCCTCCCAAAAAGTTTGTGGTTGCGATATCTTATGAACCGTTGGTTTGTTCGCATTTAGATTTGATGCAGTGTAATGATCTGAATATTTTTTCACTAAAAACAAGATGGCTGATGGAGGACATGTTGAAAAAAAACCTGGTGAGGGTAATTTTCTACTTAGATTTCTTTATTGTGGCAATATCTCCAAGTTTGAGTCATGTAACGGTAATGCTTTTCAAGTTTTCGTGCCGAAAACAGTCACATCTAGTTTTCATTTAGACCAATCATATATATACGAGATTTGTGCAAGTAGTATTAGGATAAAATGCCCTAACGGGCCCCAGGGCGCAAAGAGCCCCTTCCCTAAAGGGTCCCAGGTCTCTAAAGGACCCCCCTCGAGTTTTTTTGTTTATTTCTCAGCAATAATGACGTCACAATGGAAAATATTGGCTGTAAGTTAAAGCCTGTGAACCTTTACTGCCCTCACTATCATCAACATGATTATAGATGTGACCTCCAGGCAGTGGTGAAACATCAAGCTAAAATCACATTTTTTCTTATAACTTTTGTGGTGTGGTAACTTAGTGATAACTAAAATCTGTGTATAGATAACACCTATATTTAGGTAAGCAGATAAAGTGTGATTTGTTGGTAATATTTATGAAACCTAACCATGGGGGTGGAGCTTCACCATAGCGAGAACAATTTGGCTTCCCCAAAGCGCCCCCTTTAACACAAAACACTGGCTTCATTGCTCAAAGCGCCCCCTGGGGCTGCCTGCGCACACTCCTTTACTATACTAAGTACCGTAAGGTAGGAATTGCAGGGTGAATAAGGTAGAAATCTTCACGAGATAGGCTTAAGTAGGTTATTACTAAATTACATTAATTTTATATTAACATTACATAGTCCGTGGCAATCAAACCATCTAACTTATTTTGGTCTAAATGTAGGTCTGCCTGGACATACATTTTAAATAGGGGGCGGGGCCTTTTGAGAACTTATAATAGAGTGAAAAAACCAGGGGGCGCTTTAAGGATACTGGAGGGGCCCATTTAGGCAAAAATCATTTTTCTCGCATTATTTCATAATAAATAAATGGAAACTCGCGAAACACCCACAGATTACACCTACATGCTAACCTAATCAACTAATATATATCCTCCCATGTCTGTGAACCGAATTCGGCTATTTTTTTCATGCTGGGGAAAGTGCATTTTTTGAAGGGGCCCTTTGGGGCATTTTACCCTATGCTTATTACAATAATATGGTTGACGTTACCCTCTGTTGATTCAATGTTGATTCAATATAAGGCCTATGTCAGCGTCGCAGATCGTTTCCCAACATTAAACTTAAAACCAACATTGGGTCGACGTTTATGTTAGACCATATTGATGAAATTCAACTGCGAGTTAGCATATCAATAACTATATGCACACAATGTGCATTATGCACATAAAACTATGGAGTCATGGGTTGAATTAACTTCAGTACATCATACTCAATATAGGGCGTACAGTGATGCAGTACAGATTGTTATATCAGTAGGCCCTACTACATAATTGTAGTGTGACGTTCCTGTAACTTACTCAATAGAGCACAACAGAAACAAATAATACATTGGGGCAAGATGCCCATCATGAAATGGGGCAAGACGCCCACTGGGCATCTTGCCCCATATCATGAGTGGGCGTCTTACCCCAAGACGCCATTTTGAGTTCGTCGCCATGCCAGCCACATAGTTGTTTAATTACGCTTAAGACGAGATTCAGAGCACATTGCTAGCAGATGTATCAATTAAAATAACACTGGTAGGTACTAATTGGGCTATTTTCTGAAGAGTGAAATATAAAGTTGTGAGGTGCGATTCTTGCAAGTTTTTTGGTAGAAAGCGAAAATACGTCATAAATACTCAGTTGTTCACCGCCTGACGTCCTAATTTGAGCTAAATCTCTCCCCAGGTGTCGAGATCATCTTAAAAACCCAGGTGAGACAATATATGCACTGAAAATTGTGATAGCCAGGGTAGGCGTATTACCCCCCCTGGGCGTCTTGCCCCACCCTACCCTAATTGAGTACTAGTTAATCGATTAATCAGATCGAAAATAGGTTGATTAGAATCAGTAACATTTCAGCTACATGATCGCATGCTCAGCTTATTTTCCGCACAGTCAATAAAAAGTTATGAGCGGTGGTTGAAGCTGCCTGCTTGGAAAGTCAGAGATCCCGGGTTCAAACCCCGTTTTGGCATTCAAGTTTTAAAAAAACAAAATGTTTCTCCCCTGTTCACTCGTAAATAATTAACATTGAGGGAAGCTTCCGATACCGAGAAGTAGCGAGCTCGGCCTCAGACCGCCAGGGTTCAAATTTCGAATCCTATAGGACAGTGACACCTGATTCAGCTCACCATCCTCAGTAGATTCTCCTGGCCCAGTTTAGCCTATATACACAAAGGTGGCCTAAAACCCCATTCATTTCATTCCATTAAAAAGTTATGGTCATTTTTCGGGTAAAACGACTACAGCAATCCATGGCTCACTTCGTCCACGGCTGGATTCTGTACTGTGCAGACTGGAGTGTCACATGGATCTGTCCATGACATACAGACGTGATTATACGTAAACACACGGAGATAGGTTGGATTCTCAGCAAGCACGATACATTGATCCAATGTTGGTTTAATGTTGGGCCAACGTCGAAGACGTTGGTCCAACATTAACCCAACATTGTATCAATGTATCGTGTTTGCTGAGTTGTCTCTGTTGACACGGTGACGTAGACGCTATGCTAATCTGGCCGTCTCCTGCGTGGCTGGTGATGCTGCTGGCGCTGGCGATGCCGGCCATATCACGGACTGTGTCCACACCTTGTTTTGTCATTGGCGGCCATCTGTCTGAAGTCTGGAGGTGTGCGTGGAGACAAGACACGTGTGGATCAGTGAAAACGCGCGTGTTAGCGTCCACTAATTACAGGGTGATACTGCAATCCTGATCGAAGCATCAAGTCTCCGATAATATATCGCCAACCGAGACAGTCGTAAGTGTGAAGTTAGGAAGTCTCACACGGTTTTTAATTTCTTGTTTAATTTTAGTTTCACTTTGTAATGTGCATCACTCGTCAAGCTATATTTGGTCTGCGAGTGAACGATTCTGTTACTAATTTAATGATGGGACTATATGTCACTTTCTGCTTATTCAGGAAAAGGGTTAACCTCTTAACTCTCAAAGCACTGACATTGTTTTATGCAGACTGTGGAGACCAAAGAGGGTTTTTTCAATTTGAAATCATCATAAATGTTAGTTAGCTCTTTCTGATTCTTTCTGATGTTATGGGTCTACGACCATTAGAAATATTTTAATTCTTTAAATGCGGGGACCGTTTTTATACGTCAGAATATGCCATCTACGGCCGGCAGATTCTGACGTATAAAAACGGTTCCCTGCTCTGTAAGGGGTAAAGATGGTGATAAGAGAATCAAATGACACTGTCCTCCAGACACATAACTCATTTCTCGAACACTAGCAATCGTTGTACTCCGCAACCATGGATTTAACCCTTACAGCGCGGGGATCGACTTTAGTCGTCATAATCTACATCTGTAGACGTCAGATTCTGCGTCTGTAGACGTCCGATTCTGACGTCTGAAGTCGATTCCCATACTGTAAGAGTAGAAATATTTCTAATGGCCGTAGATCCATAACATAGGTATTCAAATGAATCGGGAAGAGCCAATTTATGACGATTTAAAATTGAAAATAACCCTTTTATTTCGATGGTTTATACAAAAATATATCAGCGCTTTAGGGGTTAATTAATCTTAAACCCTTTTACCGCGTTATTATTCAATTTGAATTTTCACCCACTTGAAGTTGTATCTCGCTGACGCGATTCACAACTTCAAGTGAGTTAAAATTATTCAGATTTGACAATTTAATGGAGGTCAATTTTTTTCAAATCTTGCTGATTGATGTTTTATTTTGTCTTTAACATGTTTAAAAGGTGGTACTTAATGTGCTAATAAAACACCCGAATATATTCGGCACCGGCGGTCAAATGGCTAAAGTGAACGGGAATTATTTTTACTTTAACTCTTTCAGCCCGGGAATCGTCTAAAGTAGAAACCCGCACTGAATGCTTTTTAAATGTAAAATGGCCGTAACTCCATAACCATGATAATATCCCGGTAAACACAAAGCATTTGTATGACATCTATACAATGTTGGACCAACGTCGAAGACGTTGGGCCGACGTTGTATAAATGTTATACAAATGTTTTTTTGTTTACTGGGATAGGTATTCAAATGAGGCGGAAAGTCATTTATGATAATTTAAAAAAAACCGTTGGTCTCCATGGTTTGTATAAAAATATGTCCGCGTTGTAATGAACTCCAAAACGTTGCCATGACAGGCGGTAGTGTTAACCACTACATCAAGCTCTTCTCCCTTGGTCTTCGACATGTTGTCATATATATTTTTTGTCAATTAAGAATTCCCAGCAAAACAAGAATCGTTCAACACGAAGGCACGAACCTTTAACTATCTGTGAATCAAGATTAAATCAAATGGACATGATACCGGCCTTTAGAAGTACTTCTGGGCGGGGGCCCTAGGGTAGTGGTTAGCACCGCTGCCTTTCACGCCAGAGTTCGGGGTTCGGTTCCCGGTCTCGGCGGTTTGAAAGAAACAAAAATGTTTCTTCCCCATCCACGTGTGAAAGTCAGTATTGCGGGGAGCCTCCGTGACCGAGAGGTAGCGTGCTCGGCCTCAGACCGCCAGGGCTCGAATTTCGAATCCTGTGTCTGGAGGACAGTGTCATCTCAATCATCTCACCATCCTCAGAAGGTTCTCGTGGCCCAGTTTAGCCTATATGTGCACAAAGGTGGCCTAATGCCCGATTCTTTTAATTTTTTTTAGAAGTACTTCTGCACCATCTATTCGGAATTCTCTTACATTTTTACACACTTGAAGTTGTATCTCGCTGACGCGACCCACAACTTCAAGTGAGTCAAAACTATTCAGATTTGCAAAGATGGAAGTTAATAATTGATGTCACGTTTTATGTTTAACATGTTTACAAGCTCGTATTTTATGTGTTAATAAAATATGAGAAAACAGCAGCACGGACTGGCGGTTACTGGGTTAATAGGGATTGTATCCCGTTATTTGTAACATACTGTAATGTGACAATAATTTTCTTCAGTAAGTGGTTTATGCGAACGTACTACCGCTAACAGCCATCCCAGTAAGTATGGTAAGGCCGCCTACACCACTGGTTTACTGCAATAGAAGTGGTAGTACGTTTAGATCTGCAAATGTATCTCAATAGATACAGATTAATCTGTCCTTGATTTTCATTCTCCGCCCGACAAAGTTGGGGAGGGGGGTTATGGGTCACCTCGGATGTCCGACCGGCCGTCCGTCCATGCGTCCTCATTTCGTTTCCAGAGCAGATCACAGAAACCCATGGAGAAATTTCTTTAATTTTGCACACACACGTCCCTAGGGTGTGTAGATGTGCCTGCTGGGGTTAATGAAATTTGACCTACTTAAATGACCGACCATCGGCCATAATTAACCTTAATATGTCTGATATCTGGTAATCCGTGCCAGATACATGTAGCTATCCCATAACTATTAAACGAAATTCGCGGTGAGGGATATGCCCTGAAATATATCAACTTAATCAAATTCAAAATGGCCAATTATTGATTTTAATATGTGTAAAATCGGGAAGACTGCCATATAGCTAGACGATTACTATAAAATAAATGTGTGGTTTAAGTGGGGATTTGCCGTCAAAAATTGTCAAGTTGATCAACATTAAAAAGTGGCTCACTTTCGCCAGTGACTTATTATTTGTAATATAGGCCTACATTGCAAACTGTGCTAGTAGACAATTACTGTAAAACAGAAGGTGAGAGTTCAGGGAATGATGCACCCTGAACAATGTCTATCACGCGGTCGCTGTGGGGGATTATGGTGTCCGACTGGCCCCTTGTTTAACATGGGACGAGGTAACTTGTTACAACAACCATTAGCATGATTGAAGAAACGTCTGCCTGCTGAGTTTCTGTTTTTGTAAATCAACCAGGCATGCCAAGGTTTCCGTGTCACTTGAATATCCTTCGTGGTGAGAAATGTGACTTTAGCTTAACCATTTCAGCGCGGAGACCGTCTTTAAACGTCAGATTCTGACGTATAAACATGATAAAAACGGTCCCCGCACTGCAAGAATTAAAATATTTCTAATGGTCGTAGACCCATAACATAGGTATTCGAATGAATCGTTAAGACCTATTAAAGACATTTATGATGATTTCAAATTGATAAAACCCCTTTAGGCTCCATGTTTTATCCAAAAATTATTCAACGCTGTAAGGGTTAAATTATGTATGTAGCTGGGGGTTTATTATGTGCCCTTGATGAACGTGTACTTGTCATTGTTATAAATATCTAACACTGATAAAGGACACGAACTGTTGTGGTGTGAATAATTAATTGACTAATCGCTCTTGTTGTCTATTGTTACTTGTTACAGACTAGTCGGTGTGATAACTCCCCGTAACATCATCATCCGCATCCCGGTGAAGTAGACCAGGACGCCATGTGATGATCCTGACTTCACAACCAGTGTCCACCCTGTACTGTATCCTGACGACACCCTGTCCACGAGCCCCGCCCCACCCCGTGGGACGCGAGGGCCGCTAACCCGCTGTCATGGCGACGGCCGTGGCCGCTGTGGCGGGCAGCCACGCGAGTACGGACTCCCGCGACCTGGAGGACATGAAGACAGAGATCCAGGAAATTGAAGAGGGAAGCAGCTCCTCTAATGACGAGACGGCAGACGAGGATCTGTCCAAGACTCCTGATGGTAAGGCCAGCAAATGTACATGTAACCTCCCAGCTAACACAAAACATTTGCATAACATCTGTACAATGTTAGCCCAACCTCGCAGACATTGGTGCGACGTTGTATAAATGTTATGCAAATGTTTTGTGTTTGCTGGGCTACTATTACAAATTGAGCTGCTTCATGTTTTGCTGCTATATGTATTATATTAGCACGTTAAAATAACATCTATACCCAGCGAACACAATTTATTTTTTGTTTATTCATTTATTGAGACATATTTATACAGGGTGGACATTATTAGCGTTCAGGCTATTTTTCATATGTGCCCTGGAGGGATTTTGTTATATGAAAACAAACATTCAATTATATAATATATAATACAGATGAAAATATATATACTACAGATAAAAACGTATCAAAGTTAAAACACATAATATAGAAATGTTGCCCGCGCCAAAACCAGAGACAAAACATTGGCCCTTTGTTGGATCAATGTTGGGCCAGCGTCGCAGACCGTGGACCAGTATTGATCCAACAAAGGGGCAATGTCTCGTGTTTGCTGGATAGTGGACATATTTAAATGGCCGTATGGTTGAAGTAGCCTCCAAAACGTTTTGAAAAAATACGGACTGGCCATTCGTACAGCAAAGTTATAATCATGATAATGACATTCTATGGTAGCCCTTCATTTGGGAAGCGAGGCTGTCCATAGAGTTACGTTATAAAGGATCACGTATGGTGTGTCACTGCCTTAAAATATTTTAAAGATTTGTTTGCGTGCGGGGGGTGCCTATTGGAAATGCTGATTCGAGGAAGCTTTTAATGTATCACAGATAGTCTTATGTAGTTGAATATAATTTAGCACTAAAAAAATTAACAGTTGAAAGTCAGATTTATTCTACAAAACTTGATATCACTGATTATTACATATTTTTGTCTGGCGTGTTTTAGAAGGAGAACAGGAGTTGTCATGGTTACAAGATGCCGGATTCAGCAGCCTTGTTTCTAAATTTGAAGGTGAGCGACACAAATGTGCAGAGTGTCCAAATATCTTGAGTATAGTCCATCGTCTGTGATCAAAATCTAGACAAAATGTAGACGATATTTGAGAATTATATTTTACCAATAGAATTTATGCAGCAACTGTGTGTGTATGTAATCATGGTAATTGTACCCTAAAATTTGAACAGAGTTGTGGATCGCAGTTCAAATTATAAATCATAAATACACCGTTATATTCAGCACTCGATTCAGTTAGTTGATTGTTGGTTGATTTCATCGATTATTAACGTGAGAATCTGAAGACAATGAAGGTCAGTCTTGGCCATTCAGTATTAAGCCTTAAAGCGCTGACAATTTTTGTAAAAACCATGGAGACCAAAGAGTCTTTTTTCAATTTGATATCATCATAAATCTTAGATTCATTTGAATACCTATGTTATGGGTCTACGGCCATTATAAATATGTTTACTCTTACAGTGCAAGGATCGTCTGTAGACGTCAGATACTGACGACTAATATCGATTCTCCGCACTGTAAGTGTTAAGTATTAACCCTTAAAGCGCTAAATTTAAATTTCAACCCACTTGAAGTTGTGTCACGCTGTCGCGACCCACATTAGGTTGAAAATTACTGAGATATATAGAATTTAAAGCCAAACATTATGCTAATGTATAGTAAAGGTGATGCTCTTTTCGCTTGCAAATGGTCTCATTTGAAAAACAAACAAAAAAGGCCGAACACGGCTATAGGCGTGATTACCACTTATAACCCTTAAAGCGCTGAAATATTTTTGTATAAACCAAAGGGTTTTTTCAATTTGAAATCATCATAAATGTCTTAGTTACCTCTTTCTGATTCATTTGAATACCTACATGTATGTTGTGTGGTTATGGCCACTAGAAATATTTTCACTCTTACAGTGCGGGGATCGACTTTAGTCGTCAGAATCTGACGTCTGTAGACGTCAGATTCTGACGTCTAAAGTCGATCCCCGCACTGTAAGGGTAACAATGTTTCTAATGAGCCGTAGACCCATATCATAGGTATTCAAATGAATCGAAAAGCGCTAACTAAGACATTTATGATTATTTCAAATTGAAAAAACCCCTTTGTTCTCCATTGTTTATGGAAAAATATTTCAGCGCTTTAACCCTTACGGTGCGTTATAGACCTTCGTCGTCATAATCTGACGTCTGTAGACGTCAGATTCTGACGACCCAAGTCTATCCCCGCACTGTAAGAATCAACATATTTATAACGGCCGTAGACCCATAACTTAGGTATTCAAATGAATCAGAAAGAGCTAACTAATACATTTATGATGATTTCAAATTGAAATGAACCCTCTGGCCTCCACGATTTATACAAAATTAATTCAGCGCGCTAAGGGTTAACACAAGCGACGTAGACCCATAAAAGACTAGTAGGTGTTCAAACTAAGCCGTGATAGCTACGTTAACCCTAATCCTAATAAGTTTTTTTATATAAATTTTCAACCACATGAAGTTGTGTCTGGGCGATTCACAATCTGATGTGGTTGAAAATTACTCATATTTGTTCAATTTGTCACCAAATATTTAAAAACCTTGATGTTGACATTATAATTCCAATAACAGTGATTTAAACAGCTAATAAAACATATTAAAAACGAATATTCTCGCAGGCAAAGTGTTAATTAGAATACCCCCTGAGGTTACAGGGGAAGTGGACGCACTGAGTCTTTTATGACATTTTCCGCATCCTTTGGTTTGGTCTTTAACTCTTCGACCGCCGGTCCCGAATATATTCGGTTTCTAATTGTTTCATTACCACATTAAGTACCACATTTTAAACATATTGAATATAAAATGTGATGGTAAATCAGCAACATTTGAAAAAAGTTGACGTCCATTTTGTCAAATCTGAATAATTTTCAATAATTCGAAGTTGTTGATCGCGTCAGCGAGACACAACTTCAAGTGAGTGAGAATTCTAATTAAATCATTCGGCGGCAAAAAAGTTAAAGGGTTAACCAGAATAACCTTTTAGCACTTTTACGTATTTCTACTCACCTGTTGCTATGGTTACAGAGGGCCGTGAGTTGGCGGAGGACGTCCTAAAGCGGGAGACGTCATCGCTGACTAAAGCCCAGGCTGCTGCAGTGCGCAAGCGCGTGGACACACTTAACGCCACCATAAGGAAGCGGCAAAAACAAAAACAACAGCAGAAGAAAGACGTTCGCAATGTGTTCTCAGATGTGAGTATTTGTCAGCCTGTGGTGCCCTAGTAGTAATAGGCAGGTAGGAAATTTTTCTTTGCAATTTCACTTCTAAAGAAACTGCCAAATAGTCCCAAAAAGGCTGTTCACACATTGGTAAGGGCGTTTTTTAAATTGACATAAAAAAATTTGGGACACCGGGTAATTAAAATTAGGTTTAATTATTTGAGGGTAAAATATTGTCGGCAGGGTTATCGGAAACAGAAATATTTTCTGCCTAACGACCTGTCTCAAATCCCCCCCTCCCTCCCCTAGCGTGACACTCATGACAACAATAATTCATTTACTGGAAAACTATACCACAAACTACAACGTCAGTCAGGCAATTAATAGACCCATCAACGATAATTAATATGGCAGTGATTTTTTTACTGAAATTAGAAACTTTAAAATCACATCTCCGCAGTGGTCTTGAGACGTTGGACCAATGCTGGCTCAATTTTGTTTCATCTTCTGTGACGCTGGGCCAACTTCAAGCCAGAATTAGTTCAACGTCTAGTGTCTGCCGGTGAGGAGAATCCTCCACTTGGTGAGTTTTATGAATCACTGCAATAAAGAAAATGCTTACCGTCGTCATTTAATTCATTTTCCCTACACTCAACTGGTTTTTAAGATCACATTCTACAAGCTGACTGCGTTCGTTTATTATTTAGTTACAAAGTATGTATTTTAAATGGGAATGAATCTATGGCAATCATGTTTTTCTTGCAATTATCAGTTAATTATGTAGCGGGGTTTTTTTCAAAAAAATATATCTTTCTTTTTATATTTCCCAACTAAAAATGATTCGTATTCTTTGCTATTTACATATTTTATAATCAATTCTCATCATGCTTATTGTAGAATATTATTCTTTTGTGTGTGTGTTTTGTGTACGATCATTTTCACGGCGCAACATGAAATGATGATTTCATATATTTTTGCAAAAAATAGTCATTAGTGAGATTGAATTTACTAGGTTTTTACGTACACTTTATGACGTTCACAGGGCGTTATCATGCCAAGTGCGAACATGCGCAATGCCGATTTATCCATCACTTTAAGTTTATACTGTGTGGTTATTTTGTGCAGGTGTTGTTATTGTCAGTTAAGGTGAGTTGTCCACATTTTGGATTGTGCATGCCTGGACGACAAATCAAAGAAAGCTAAGGGACATTGGTCCAGCGCGGGTACGGCCATCATTGTACGACCGCTGGGCCAATGTTTTCCTAACCCTTGTCCTGCTAGGCCCGTATATTTACAGTTTCAACCATGTTTTATATCAATAGAGATATCATTAAATTTGATAACATATTTTTGGTAGATGCTTAATCCAATAATTTCATATTGAATATTTCTATTTTCCATAAATATAAATATTTTTTTGTCATTTGAAGCTGGAAATGGCGTTAGCAATTTCGGCTTCAAATGACGAAAAATAGAAGCAAGCAATTTATCAGGACAAGTGGTAAAGCACTTATTTCCGGAATCAGATTACGCGAGGCGAATAAGAATTTCTCAAACAATTCTCAAACAATTTTCTTGGCATTTTGCAAGCAGCCTTTTCGAATACCCTGGAAATTTCGCGAAGTTTTAGTAGATATTGCAGAAGTAGGACCATTACATTTCGACATGTAATGTAATTCTAAGATGAAAGTAATATCTTTAGAAAGACGACATGTAACTGTTCACTAGGGCCTACATGTTATTGACTTTTACATTGTAAAATATTTTTAAATTAAATTTCCAAGGTTGTTGCCGCATCACTAGACAATATTTAGCGCTTGTAAAATTTCATCAAAATTGGCTGAGAATTGACTGAGAATTCAGTGAAAAACATTCATGTGTTAATGTGATTCCTACTGTATATGCACTGATCCTTTTCCCGCTGAGTTATCCTATTTAAATTTTCACCCACTTGAAGTTGTGTCTCGCTACCGCGACCCACAACTTCAAATGGGTGAAAATTACTCATATTTGAGATCGAACATTTGATGCCTAAAGACACATTTATTTCCCAATTTGATCGGATAATAAGACGATATAAAACGAATATTTCCGGGCTTAGCGACGAAAGGGTTATTATCCCAGCAAACAAGACACATTGAGCCAGTGCTGGTTCAATGCTGGGCCACCGTCTGCGACGCTGGCCCAGCATTGAGCCAGCATTGGCTCAATGTATCTTGTTTGCTGGGATATCACCTCATCACATGTATAGCGGGTTGATGCACGTGAACGTTATGATAAACATGCGGGACTTGTTCTGCTGGTCAGATCATTGTAACCTGATTAATAAAAGGTGATCTATCACCCCTTATATGGTATGAAAAATTATGTCCTTATATGGGATGATTGGCTATCATGTGACCCTCTGAGAGGGTCTAATCACCCCATATAAGGAAACACTTGTGCCCCATCTTGTAGCAACTTTGATTTATTTGTCACAAAATTATTCATACTATAGTTCCAGTCAACTTCCACCAGCGTTGGGTGTTTTTCGCCGATTTCTCACTCGATTCTTGATCAATCTACATGAAGTTTTGCAAGTAGTCTTTCCAACTATTCCGGCGCCTACCCGAAAAATTTCCGAGAAATTTGAGTCAGTATTTTAAAAGTTAGACCATTCGACATGTAGTAGAATTTCGAGATTAAAGCTGATTGAAATTAATGGGTTTATAGAGGAGCGTCATAATTCAAAATTACTACATGTCAAATGGTCTAACTTTTAAACTACATAATATTTTTTCTTTAAATTTTCAGGGAAGTTGCCGTAAGAGTAGAAAATAATGCTTGCCAAATTTCATGACAATCGGATGAAAATTGCGGGAGTAATTAGCGAAAAGCATGCAACGCAAAAGTGACAAATTTAAAGTGACTTTTACTATATATAAGGGTGATAGATCACCTTTAAATTCATAGTATCGTCCTTCAAGTTTTAGTCTGCATATATGATAAAATCATTGGAATAATAAGTAATAGTAGGGATCTGGAAATGTAGAGCAATTATAATTACAAAAAATCGTAATTGTCATTAAGAACAAAGTCATTGCAGCCAAGGAAAATAGAATCAGATCAGATCTATTTTCCTTGTTGCAACTAAACAGTGTGTATGTTAACACTTTAAGTGCTTCATTACTACTTAACATTTTCCTTTCATTTGAAGTTGGCATTGCTCACGCAATTGCCAACTTCAAATGAAAGGAAAACACCTCCTCACTTAAGAATTAAACCTGCTAAATTTCACAATGGGGGCTTTACTCAAGATTTATACATGCATATTTGTTCAATTTCTGTCAAATTTCAGTTGTGGAAAAACAGTATGAATGCGCTTAAAAGCGTCGCCCGCACTCAAAGGGTTAATAAAGTGTAACACAACTATGTAACAAATCCGGGCCTTGTACACTTTTGTCCATTGCTACGGATTACATGTACGTTCATATGGAAACTGCTAAAATAGATTGTTTTTGTTTCATTAATGGAGACGCATGCTCGCTCACAACCAATTATTCACTTTACCTCTTGTATGTCACCGTGTAATATACGACCATGAGACAGAATAGAGTAGAAAATACTTATTGCGCATGATAAGAGAGGCAATATAGAATTGATTTTATTTGTATTTAAAGCCAAAATAGTATCTGCTTACTTTACAAGTGCGCAGATACTGTGTTTGCGTTTGGATGGCATTATTACTCAATCATAGCATAATCAATATATTGGAATGCTTATAATATTTATTAAATATCATGTATATAGTGATATCACACCTTTACACTCGATATTCTCACTGTCCATGGCAAATTGCGCTGAATTGGATGCCTGAACCATCACAGCGCGGGGATCGACTTAAGACGTCACAATCTGACGTCCGTAGACGTCAGATTCTGACGACTAAAATTGATTGTAGAGTACAAATATGTATAATGGTAGTAGACCCATAACATAGGTATTCAAATAAATCGAAAAGAGCTAACTAAGACATTTATTATGATTTCAAATTGAAAAAACCTTTTGTCTACGTGGTTTACACAAACATATTTCAGCGCTTTAATTAAAGGTTAACCATTCGGCTGCTGAATTGATTGCTACTATTTTTTATTCATTTGAAGCTAACTCAATGTCCAGCTTCAAATGGCGAAATATATTTATATGTATGTAAAATAGACATCTCCAATATTGAAGTATTGGATTAACTAAGCATGTACCAAAAACTATTTAGTGATATTTCTATTAAGCTATATCATGCTTGAACCCGTTTATATACCATGTTTACGGTCGTAGTAGGAGAAGGGTTACATTATACTTTGTTAACCCTTTGTATGCCAAACCAGGGCATACTGTTTCAAGCTGGTTCCGTACCAATTCCAAATTAAATTCCATTAAAATAAGTGACATTATTTGTGATAGATGCTCAGTTCAAAATTACCTTGTATTTTCTGTGGCTGGAATTGCTTTCACGATATGAAGAAAAATACCAGTTACAATGAAAAAACAGACGTTTAAATAATATGCATTTACAATATATGATATCATATACCTGTATTTGATCAATTTTAATTAAATAATTTGATAATCGGAGACCTACAAACAATAGAATTGGTAGTTTCAAGTTTATTGAAATGATAAATTCATACAGTACTTAAAATATAATATTTTACTGCCCGGTCGCCTTGCGGTGAACAAATACATGAGAAAATTGCGGACCTTCTAGATCTGAAAGTGTTAATTGATATTATTTTGATGAGGTCATGCAGCTGTTCTTTACACCCAAATTGTGTGAACAAATTTAGCCTCGCGTGCAGATTGATTGACACATGATTGTTGCACACTTATTATGCATCTCTGGCTAGGGCTGCATAATGTATTCAGTATCCGTCCGCCGCCGCTTGAAATACACTATTTAACTTTTAACAAACACATAATTTGCATCTTTGAGCGCTGTGCAAATGTGTTTACCTATCTATTCCTATAATACCTTGATCTAGATAATTATATGCATATATTATCTTTGTAATAATATTATCACCTTCGTTTCAAAGGGTCGTGGGTGTTATCTGTGAAATAGCAGACCCTTTAATACTTTCACCGCTGGGACCGGTTTTTGACGTCTAAAGTCGATCTCCTCGCTGAAAGAATCAAACATTTTTAATGGTCGTAGAATAAGATAGGTATTCGAATAAATCAAAAAGAGCTAACTGAGACATTTATGATGATTTAGAAAAACCTTTGGTCTCCATGGTTTTACAAAAATATTTCAGCGTTGTAAAGCCCAACACCAAGGCGACGAGATCATAAGTTACTATCCGTACCCCAATGATTTTGCTTGGAGTGATCACGCTTTCATTGAACGTAATTTTTTGCAGTATTGCGTTTGTGTTATCAAACTATGGTTGCCTAGGGATGCGATCGTTTTTGTCACACACTGGATGATCAATCTTTGGTTTGGTTTGTTGCAGCGTCGTATCATGCATTACATATTTATCCTTATAATTCATTACCCTTTAAGCCCTCACGATGCATTAAAGCATCATTTTGCATCCCTGTAAACAGACTTAATTCTCCAACAACTAAGGGTTTTATAATGATAATTTCCATGGAACTGGTTTACCAATTCATGGCAATTTTCTTTAATTTTTAAAACACATCAAATCATCTTCATCCACTGCAAGTCGAGAATTGCGATAGCAATTCGCGGCTTGTAGTGAATGAAGATGACAATGAAAGGGTTAAATAATTACTTTTACGATATATTCCGCTTTGATGGTAATGAATTCACTTGTTATTTTTTAGCGAAAGTAAGTTGGTTATACCAATTTTTTTTGGTTATATGTGTAAATAATGTGATGTGATGTTTGTATCCAGCATGTTTACATGGTATACAATGGTAATTTCCCCGTGCAAGCACTAAGAAACCACTGAATGAGTGACATGTATATATAGACCATGTTGTACACCATTAGATCTAATGAATTATGTACGTGCAGATCATATGACACCTAATGGAAAACAGCACTCGTAGTAATTACCCCCGGTCATTATAATGACCTATTTCCTCTACTAAGGTCGTTAACCCTGTGTTCGCTAAGGTGTTTTATTTAAATTTTCACCCACCTGAAGTTGTGTCTCGCTACCGTGATCCACAACTTCAGGTGACTGAAAATTACTCATATATTTTTTATGGACTCATTTCAATCCCAAGTAACAGTAAGAGGACGAATTAACCCTTTCAAGCATGAATTCACCATAGTCATCTTCATCCACTACAAACCGCGAATTCTCGACTTGTAGTGGATGAAGATGACTTGAAGTGGTTTAAAAATTAAAGAAAATTGATATGTGTTGGTAAACCAGTTTCATGGAAATTTTCGTTCTCAAACCCCTATATACGGGATGGGACGATTTTCTGGGCACATGACGTTGTTGCGACGTTGAATCAACGTCATTGACGTTGATTCAAAGTCACAACAACGTCGTGTGCCCAGTGGGTTAGACCCATGATCTCCATGATTCACACACGAATATTTCAACGTGTGAGGGTAATGTTATTTTTGTTTTGATGTTGCCACAGAGTCAGGATCCTGAAGAAAAGCGGGTGAGCAATGACCAGCCATCCAAACCTACTCGTCCCAGCAAAACAAGGGAACGCTCCTTTATGAAGTCTAAAGGAAACTACTCCATGTCCGTGGCACATGGCGATTCCTCTGGTTAGCTGAAATTATCAACTATGTTATTCCCTTTGAGATTTATGGTGACACAATTCGTGTCCTTGGATATCAAATGGTGTGTCTGCCACTTTGTGGAGTGGCGGATACACCCAGCAAACACCAGACATTGAGCCATTGCTGGTTCAATGTTGGGCCAGCGTCGTAGACGCTGGTCTAACATTAAACTAACAATGTATCAATGTCTCGTGTTTGCTGGGTACACCCTTTCATATCCAAAGTGACAAATTATCTAGCACTTGTAAAAATACAGATATATTTATTGAATCCTTAGTAGCGATGCTATGTTATTATTAGTTCTGCCTCCTGCGCCTTTTAGCCACTATAATATTGAGGTACAATATACATGTAGTTTTTCTAATGCGACAAATTTTCGGACACTTGAAGTTGTGGATCGCGGTAGCGAGACACACATTCAAGTGATTAGAAATTTGAATCGAATAACTAGGGGTTATCGGGGGGGGGGGGGGGAGATTTCATACCGTTAGAACGATTACCAAAAAATCCTTGTTTTGCTGTTTATGTTGACCCTTCTATTGGAAAGTTAACTATGGGTCTTAAATTTCTTGACATGTACAAAAGCTCAGTTTGACAAAGGTACAAATTGCTCACTAAGGTAAGTCTGGTTCAAGAGATTTCAATACATTGTAAAATGGCGTTGTCGGTAACTTCTGCATCTTTTTTTTTCGTCTGCGGATGTTAAGGTCCTGTCACACTACCGTCCGGCTAGCGTTCGTCTAACGACCACGTCACAGTTTATATAAAATGGTCTATGAGCGATAACGTCACAGTTCTGTTCTGTTGATACTTATGTGTAATTTAATATAAGTACTGTTGATTTAACTAATAAAATTGTTTGAAATAACTTTTTAATCTTGACTTTATTTTCACCGCCAGTGCCAACCATGTCATATATCGTTCTAGCTTCACATTTACCATCATTTAAGGCGTCGCATACACTAATCATAAATTGGCATTCTGTCTGAAAATAAAATTATTGAATGATTTCACTGCTGAATATTTATTTATATTATCAGTATTTTAATCAATAGCACAGGAAATCGTAGTTTGAATGAGGACTGACTCGTTACTGACTAACCAACTGATGGAATGCAAAACTACCCATCGGTCATTTAACAACTTCAGTCATGGTTATATAAGTATATTTAAAACTACCGATTCATTGGATCTTTCCTTCTAGTGGGCGGTACAACAACGATAAAATCGGCGGAAGGATGGCAGAAGGGCGGCAAAGACTAGGGAGAGCAGTGAGCGAACGCTGTCTGCTTCCCTCTAACGACCGTCTATCGTCTAGAACGCTCACAGAACGCTCATCGGGCGTTCTTGGGGGAGCGCCCGATGAACGTTGTAAATTTTTAACTTGTCAAAACTCTCCGCGACCTCTGCGTTCTCCGACGACCACCACCGACCTACAACGGTCATCCTTTCCTCCGACCTCCAACGTTCGTCTGCGTTCTGTCCCCTTTTCATGAACGTTAGACGTTAGAACGTTAGACTTTATCCAGAACGTTGTAGTGTGACAGAGCCATTTCATTTCGCTGCCAAGAAGCATAAGTCTTCCTTCTGATAATATTGTAAGATTCGACACTCCGAATTTTCACCAAATCAAAACGTTAGCTATTTCAGATTCAAAGTCAAAGTAAAGTATATTTCCGATTGAAATGAATGAATATCATCAAAATTTATAATTCAAGGCCCGTATTCTCGTACAAAGCTACGATATATCGTAGGCTTCGGATTAGTCAAGAGGGCCATCTCGACCAATCAGAAGCCTGTGGAGAAGGTCACATTTACTTATTAATTGTCTGTGGACATATTTAGTTTAACCCATGGAGCAGTGAGCTAATAATTTGAAATTTGTAGTCATTTGAAGTTGTCTCGCTACCGCGATCCACAACTTCAACTGACTTAAAAATAGTTGAATTTGCAAACTTTAAGTCGAAATGTATATGAGTATCTTAGATTTGAGACTTTTAATTTCTAAAATGTCGTTGTATTAACCCTTATCCTGCTAAATTAAATAATTTTAATTTTCACCCAAGTGAAGTTGTGTCTCGCTACCGCGATCCACAACTCCACAACTTCACGTGACTGAAAATCACTCATATTTGATTAATTTGGCATCAAACATTTGCAAATCTTCATGTTTAAACACACATTTCATTCCCGAAAACAGTAATTTATTCAGCTAACAAAACGAATTAAAAACGACTATAGTCGTGATTTGCAGGCAAAAGTTAAAACATAATAAAACAATACTATAGTCAACGCTACACAGCAAACACGATCCGTTAAACCTATGCCGATTTAATGTTGAACCACCGTCTCCGACGTCGGCCCAACATTAAATCGACATTGGTTTAACGTATCGTGTTTGTTGCATAGTGCTCTGAGGTTTAATGTAGCGCTAATTTCTTTACAGATCAGGTGGAGACGTTAAGAATTGACAGAGCTCGCGGAGAGGGTGATATCCCTGTGAATTTTGATGTGGCAGACAGTGAGGACTCTCCTGAACCACACAGCCCACCAGTGAGTGAATCACAGCAAAAAAGATACGCTGACCTAATGTTGCTTCAATGCTGGGCCATCGTCGCAGACGGTGGTGGTCCAACATTGAACTAACATTGAGTCAATGTATCGTGCTGACTGGGAATATAGTCATTACCCAGCACACACGTCATAATCTGCCGTCTAAAGACAGTCCCCTCGCTGGAAGAATTATGCATTTATAACGGCCGTAGACCAATAACCATGATAACATAGGTATTCAAGTGGAGCGGAAATAGCTAACTGAGACATTTATGATGATTTCAAATAGGAAAAACCCTTTGATCGGTATGGTTTATACAAAAATATTTCAGCGTTGTACATGTTGTAAGGATTAAAGTGTGGTTGTACATGTAATATATCACATAAAGCAGTAATATTTTCTCGTTTATCGTCGATACATAAAATTTGTATCACACCATATCAATTTTCTAAAACATAAATTTTAGTACATCACGTTTTTTTCATGATAAATTTAAAAAAGTATAACATATTGTGTATTATTGTGCTAGCATGCTCTGAATAGGCCTCATATATTTTAAAACTCAAAGTGATATTTTTAAAATGATTTGCACCTCTCTTGTTTATGCCGGTACATGATTAAAGTCATAAGAGTGATACTTATTGTAATGCTTCATATACATTATATATCCATGTATATCTCGTACTGTTTTGCTTATACAGAATCGCCGGAGAAGTGGCTGGTCAAAGGAAGATGGTTTACCTGTAAGTTATTGTGCACCACACATCCCAGCAGACGTGTCCCGGCAAACAATGGGTCAACACCTTGTGTTTGCTGGGGTTTTATTTGGTGACCTCACGTCTTGATACTTCACAATTGTTCAAAGCTATGCAGCCAATCAACAGCTCTGTATATATTTGCTTATCTATTTTGATATTTTCATTCTGATGCTGTATATACACAAATTTGTTTGGTTGCTGCAAGAATTGAAAATTATTGTTAGTGGTGAACACAAAATCTGCTTAACAACTTCATATATTTTCTTATATCAAGGACCCAGTATTCTGGCAATGGTTGCCACCATGGTGAAAAGTTCATTCTCACTTCAAATGTGGCGGATAAACGGATTCCCACGACATTATACAATGTATGCGTTTAAATCTCGCATTTATCTCCATTAAACTCTCGATTTAACTGATTTCTGTGGCAGACACTTACTATTATATGTCAGATGGTTTAAATCTCACACTTGTCTCTATATAGTGTAGGTGAAAAAATAATTCCACCTCTGCCACCAGTTTATGGTGGTTCATATCTTCCCGAGGATTGAGCAACTCAATCTCTGTCTGCCTCCATTACACTGATTGTTTATCTAAAACTCAGCTTTGTCTCAATTCATGTAGGATGAACTAATTGAAATGCCTGTTATATGATGTGAATAACAAACACATTATTATCTCCATTTGTAGTCTGAACAACCCAATCCTACAACCAAATTGATTTGTAGATTAGAAACACACCGTTGCATACCTTGTCAAAAGCCATTATATGTAAGTTAACAGTCCCCAGCAGTTGATATTCAGATAGATGGCTACATTGTCTAGGGTTGGTCACTATATTTAGTGTCTACTCCGTCATAATTGGTGTAGGAGAAACATTTTAACATCAAACGACACGGTTTTCAATAGCATAATGTGCAGACATTTCAAATCATATCACATCTGCATTCATGATTGACAAGATACAGTTTTTCACTGGCAAATGTTGATGGTAATATTTGATGAGTGTATTACACAAGGAAACTGAACATGTCTAACATAGAATAATGCCTCTATTTCAGGCTGATGAAGATGTCTTAGTAAGTCAATCACGCAGCACACCTATATTGTCCAGCAATGTTAAACTACATCTGTTAGCATAGATTTTTTCACAATTTAAAACATTTCTCGAAGACATTTAATTGAGACTTGGTTTTCATATAATTTTTTACACCATTTTTTTTCATGCATGGAAAATTATTAATGTTTTAAGACATTTTTTTCAAGTCCTTCTAGAATGTTGATAATTGTTGATATTAATGTACACATTCACAGCCAGCGCGGGACGTTGACAACTTTAACCCAATGTATTGTTTCGCCAAATATGTTAACCCAACGTCCTGTGTTAGCTAAGACTGGTCTCAACTTTTCTTTTTCTCATCCGTAATATACAGTATCTGTTTAAGGAAATACAGCGGATTGGTCATTTCACTGGATAGCGAGATTTTTCTTTTGCATTGCCTCTTTACATTGTTAAATAGGGACATTATAAGTTACAAAGTTATTTTTTACTTTGGTTCATTCCATACTGAAAAGTTTAAATCTGTGTTGAATGTACATTCTATTTATCATTCTATTTCTTTCTAAATGTATTATTTATTTTACAAGGCATGCCCTTATAGTCATCATAGCAAGTTATTGTCTTAACCCTTTAAGTGCGGGCGACGCTTTTAAGCGCATTCATACTGTTTTTCCACAACTAAAATTTGACAGAAATTGAACAAATATGCATGTATAAATCTTGAGTAAAGCCCCCATTGTGAAATTTAGCAGGTTTAATTTTTAAGTGAGGAGGTATTTTCCTTTCATTTGAAGTTGGCAATTGCGTGAGCAATGCCAACTTCAAATGAAAGGAAAATGTTAAAGCAGCCCCTTGGGATGATATCAATTTTCGTTTTTAGTCTTGTAATGAAGTAGTGTATCACCCAGGTCAGGATTTCATTTTTTTCAGAGTTTTTAGATTTTTACAAATATTTTTAATCAACATTTCTATGAAAACAGAAGTAACCCAAACAAACTATTTGTATACCTGAAGGACGATTGAATGTTTTCACAGCATTGGGCCACATGCTGATGGCATCGGCCCAGCGTTGGGTAGACAATCAGTGCTGCAGGTGTGTCCTGACTATTAGACACCAATTAGCGGCGACTGCTCTGATCTTACCGTCTGATACGTGGGAATATGTGATGTAAAGTGATGAATATTGCTGACTTGTTTTGTTTACATGGCAATATACGACCTGGAAATACAACTATTTCACTCTTTTTCGGTGCTTTAAAATTGTTTTTTGACTTTTTCGTATTTCCAGTTAAAATCAGTAGGCTATATAGCTTCAGATAAATTAAATTTTCAAAATTGACAACATTGAAAATGTCTCATCCCAAGGGGTCCCTTTAAGTAGTAATGAAGCACTTAAAGAGTTAACTAATATTCAGATAACTATCTACTTTTTTTCTAAGGTACTTCTTGTCTTTGTATTATAAAATATGTATGCATAGCTACATTTATTTTTGCTTCCACGGTATGTAGATATCTGACATAATTTGGTATTGAACAAGCAGTGAACCTGTTACGTAATGTATTTAAAACCTTGATGTCCATCGAGTATAACCTGTTGTGTAGTAGATTTAAGCTGCTGAGTTAGCAACCTAGCCATCCTAATGTTGTTTATTTAAGAAAGGACATTTTGATCAGTTTGTGTTTTTTTTGTAATAAATATACGCATAATAGACTGAGCAATTGATAGATATAAAGCGCAGCACAATTGTGTTTGTCTTAGTTATAGAGTAATTATTTTACTTGTTTATTAGCCACAATTATTGTTTTATGTTTTGTTTTTTTGTTGTCCCTCACCTTTTCAAAGATGGCGGTAATCAACACACATGGATTTATATAGTCTCAATGCCAGTCCATCTGCTGTAAACGTCATACACTTGCCAATATTTCTGTGAAATTGTATCAACAGTTTATAACACAGCCTCACACAGTCATTGGCATTATAACACACATAACATGAGTAGGGCCTAGTAATTAAAAATATTTTGTTGCATTTTTAAGTAGACTACTTTGCATTTGACAGAAACGTTTTAAGATTTTTGTAACGAAAATGGAACAGTCTCAGAATGTTATCATTCACAAAATAATTAAATAACAATATATCCTCTGAAGCGAAAAGTTGAAAGGTGTTAACAGGCAAAAGTATGTATTTTTAATATTGACTAAAGCATACAGTACAATTACATAGCATTCCGTTTTTAAAAAACTAATTTTATAGACATATTCAATCAAGAAACAATAGTAATTAATTGAGTAAAAATGATTTGACTGGTTCCGGCCCGATATCAGAGAGCATTAAAAGTTCACATCAAATAGTTGCCCATTGAACAAACACCTACACGATACTACACTAGTGCCGGGCCACCGTCCCAAACGCCGGACGAACACCAAAGCAGCACCATGCAAGATTGTCTGAGTATGTGGTATTAGGGCTCGCACAGGCCTTGAAAAACCTTGAATAGCCTTGAATTGAAAAATAGTTTTCAAGACCTTGAAAAGTCTTCAATTTGAAAAATATCTTGAAAATCTTCGGGTTTGAGTGTTTCATTGTTAAAATATATTCTGGCTCATATAATCAAAGTCTTTAAAAAATGATAAAACTGTTCTGGTTATTATTACTATTTTGCTCACAAGGCAAAATGAAGGTGAAAACCCATTCCAGTAAACACAAACATTTGTATAGCATTCATACAACGTTGGACCAACGTCTTCGACGTTGATCCAACATTGTATAAATGTTATACAAATGTTTTATGCTTACTGGGATGGGTGTCTGTGACACAGCCAGACAAACGCGCTGCTGGCTCGATGTCCTGCCACTGCCAAGGAGCCGTCCAAAGCCCAGACCGGCACAGGGTCAGCAGTCCTCAGCCAGTCCAGCAAACACAAAATCAAAAACCAGTTTTGAATCTATGCTGAGAAAACGTCTGTAACGCTGGAACAACACTCACCCAGCAAAGGGGTGTTTGTAATATATTGCTAACCCTTTCAAGCCTGAATTTACCATAGTCATCTTCATCCACTACAAGCCGCGAATTGCTGTCACAATTCTCAACTTGTAGTGGATGAAGATGAGTTGAAATTGATGAAAAATAAAAGAAAATTCCCATTTATGCTAAAAGAGTTTCACAGAAATTTTTATTCTAAAACTGTCAGTTGTAGGAGAATCAAGTCTGTTTTCAGGGATGTAAAATGATGCTTTAATGCATCGTCAGGGCTTATATTGTAAATGAATTGCAAGCTGTTGACAAGTTCTATTTGATAATTATGTACATGTACACACCCAGTAATTTAATTTCTCTTTAGCCCTCGACTAATTTGGCTGAATTATATTATTGTCACTCACTATGATGTCTGTAATTCTTGTCTACATTCCCTTTTAAGCGTGATTGACCGCGAGTATTTATTACAATATCCTTAAACTATTCCAATATTATGAATTTGTTAAAACACATGTGTTTACCAGCTCGAAACGGATCAAATTAAAATGGCAGTAACTTTTTTTGTGATTGACCGTAAATTTATTTTTACAGACGATGGCCCAACATTAAATCAATATTGGACCAGTGCCCAATGTATTTTGCTTTATGAAAAAAAGGGCAATAATAAGCTATATGTAGATAGAACACACTAAATAAGCCCTGTAGACAAGTTGAATAACTCTAGAGACGATCCCAGCACTGAAAGAAAAAAATATTTAAAATGGCCTTAGACCCATAAAATAGGTTCAAATAAGCGAAAAGCACTAACTATGTAAGACATTTATGATGATTTGAAATTGTACAATGATTTGAAATTATACAAACATATTTCAGCGTTTCAAGTAAAATGTAGTTTATTCAATCTTCTTTATTAGAAGACAAGACAGAGTTGCCAGGAAGGCACATGACATAGTATTATACAATATTCACATTTCGCAATATTAAAATTGACATAGTATTAATTTGACAAACATAGCCAGTTTCAAGATTAAACAATCTTCATGATATGTATTTTTACAGAATCTGAAGCCCAAACTTGACCACCTGGGCATAACTCACGTGCATGACCTGAGCAAACAGGATATTACCAAGGTGCGGGAACTCGCTCTCATTGAACTCACCTCCATCTTTGACATACACAACATCATCTACACACGGCGGAAACCCAAGAGACGATTCAATATCACAGGTCAGGCGGTGCTGATATTATCTCATACTAATACAAGTTTAACCCTTTCAAGCCTGAATTTGCTATTGTCACCTTCATTCACTACAAGTCGAGAATTGCGACATGAAGATGACTTTAAGTGGATGGCTAATGAAAAAAATGTCGTTATTATTAAAGCAGTTCCATGAATTTTTTTTGTCCTAAAACACTTAGTTTGTTGGAAAATAAATCTGTTTTCAGGGATTCAAAATGCTGCCTTTATGCATCGTCAGAGCTTAAAGGGTTAATATTCTCATTTTAAGTCTCGAAGCATTTCCCCCCACTTGAAGTTGTGTGTCGCTGCTGCGCCCCACACATTCAAGTGACTAAAAATAACTTACTATTTGTACAATTTGAGGCAAAATAAATACCAATCTATCAAATTATTGTTCTAATGATTAGGGTATCTCAGGAAAGCTAACATGGCTATATACATGATCAGCACTTTAAGGTTTACCGGTGTTATTTAAACATTCACACATTTCTATCTATCATTACATAGGTAGCATTTACACCTTTTCATAAGTAACATGTACACTCTTTCATAAGTGGCATGTACATCCTTTCATAACTGGCATGTACGCCCTTTCATAACTGGCATGTACACCCTTTCATATGTGACATGTACATCCTTTCATAAGTGGCATGTACACCCTTCATAAGTGGCATGTACACCCTTTTATAAGTGGCTTGTACACCCTTTCAGAGGTGGCACATTTACCCTTTCATTAGTGTTCATTACTGGCATGTACACCCTTTCATGAGTGACACTTATACTCTTTCATAAGCTACATGTACACACTTTTATGAGCTACATGTACACCCTTTCATAAGTGGCATATACACCCTTTCATAAGTGGCATGTACACTCTTTCATAAGTGACATGTACACCCTTTCATAAGTGGAATGTACACCCTTTCATAAGTGGAATGTACACCTTTTCATAAGTGGCATGTACACCCTTTCATAAGTGGCATGTACACCCTTTCAAAAGTGGCATGTACACCCTTTCATAAGTGGAATCTACACCCTTTCATAAGTGGAATCTACACCTTTTCATAAGTGGAATCTACACCCTTTCATAAGTGACATGTACACCCTTTCAAAAGTGGCATGTACACCCTTCATAAGTAGCATGTACACCCTTTCATAAGTGGCATGTACACCCTTTCTTAAGTGGCTATGTACACCCTTTCATAAGTGCCATGTACACCTTTTATAAGTTGCATGTTTACCCTTTCAAACGTGGCATGTACACCCTTTCATAAGTGGCATGTACACCCTTTTATAAGTGGCATGTACACCCTTTCATGAGTGGTATGTACACCACTTCATAAGTGGCATGTACACTCTTTCACAAGTGGCATGTACACCCTTTTTATAAGTGGCATGTACACCCTTTCACAAGTGGCATATACACCCTTTCATAAGTGACATGTACACCCTCTCATAAGTGGGATGTACACCCTTTCATAAGTGGACTGTACACTTTTTCATAAGTGGCATGTACACCCTTTCATAATTGGCATGCACACCCTTTCATAAGTGGCATGTACACCCTTTCATAAGTGGCATATACACCCTTTCATAAGTAACATGCACACCCTTTCATAAGTGGAATGTACACCCTTTCATAAGTGGAATGTACACCTTTTCATAAGTGGTATGCACACCCTTTTATAAGTGGCATGTACACCCTTTTACAAGTGGCATTTACACCTTTTTATAAGTGGCATTTGCCCCTTTTCATAAGTGGCACATTTACCCTTTCATCAGTGTTCATTACTGGCATGTACACCTTTTCATGAGTTACATGTACACCCTTTCATAAGTGGCATGTAACCCTTTCATAAGTGGAATGTACACCCTTACATAAGTGACATTGACACCCTTTTATAGGTGGCATGTAACCCTTTCATAATTGGCATGTACACCCTTTTATAAGTGGTATGTACACCCTTCCATATGTGGCATGTACACCCTTTCATAAGTGGAATGTACACCCTTTCATAAGTGGAATGTACACCTTTTCATAAGTGGCATGTACACCTTTCATAAGTGACACGTACACCCTTTTTTAAGTGGCCTGTACACCCTTTCATAAGTGGCATGTGGACCCTATCACAAGTGGCATGCACACCCTATCATAAGTGGCATGTAGACCTTTCAAAGGTGGCATATACACCCTTTCATAAGTTACATGTACACCCTTCCACAAGGGGCATGTACACCCTTTCATAAGTGACATGTACACCTTTTTATAAGTGGCTTGTACACCTTTTTATAAGTTACCTGTACACCCTTTTATAAGTGGCATGTACACCCTTTCATAAGTGGCATGTAGACCCTTTCATAAGTGACATGTACACCGTTTCACAGGTGACATGTACACCCTTTCATTAGTGACATGTACACCCTTTCATATGTGGCCTGTGCACCGTGTATGAGTCGCTACTACACCCTTTCATAAGTGGCATGTACACCTTTCATAAGTGGCCTGTGCACCCGTGTATAAGTGGCCTGTACACCCTTTCATAAGTGGCATGTACACCTTTCATAAGTGACCTGTCCACTCTTCATAAGTGGCCTGTCCACTCTTCATAAGTGGCCTGTACACCCTGTCACAAGTGGCCTGTACACCCTTTCGTAAATGGTATGCACACCCTTTCACCTCCCAAGGTGACAATATAGACATTCCACCTTCCATAACCAGTATTTCACTGTGTACACATAAATGATTATGAGGTGATTGACATGATTATGGAGTAGTATTTAACCTGTTAAGTGCTAAGCATTACTTCCTATAGGCGTTTTAATTCTGTTTTATAAGCAGGTCAAATGTTTGGTCTCAAAATAAATAAATATGAATATTTTTCACCCACTTGAAGTTATGGGTAGCGGTACTGAGACACAACTTCAAGTGGGAGAAAATTCAAATTATAGACCCAAGCGCTTTGGGGGTTAACACAAATTTGCTGGAGAATTGAATTCCAACCCCCAGCATGTTGACATGTTAAACCCTTACACCACGGGGATCGACTTTAAACGTCAGAGTCTGACGTCTGTGGAAATCAGATTCTGATGTCTAAAGTCGCACTGTAAGAGTAAAACTAATTATAATGGTCATAAACCCATAACATAGGTATTCAAATTAAGTGGAAAGAGCTAACTAAGACATTTATAGTGATTTTAAATTGTAAAAAACCCCTTTGATCTCCATGATTTATACGAGCATATTTCAGCGTCGTGATGGTTAATGAGTTTGTTTTATTCGCACAGACCATGGCATATATGGAGTACCATTACACAGTCTCCTGGAACACGACCAGAAGAGACATCCCAAGTTACTAGTGCCACTGTTTGTCAAGCAGGTCAGAAATAAAAGTTCAAGTTATTTATACACAATATTTTTATGTTTAATATTTAATATTTAATATTTACACATGCACCAAAACGTAATTCAGACTGTTTTACCCAGAGATCCGTATGTAGGAGCCTATAATTCTGTGCACTTTGAAGGCATAGAACAACATATATTATTACCATATATTATCTGACGTCTGTAGACGTCAGTTTCTTAATTCAGTAGTCAATCCCCACATTGAAAGATTAAAATATTTATATTGGCCATAGATCCATAACATAGGTATTTAAATGAAGCAGAAAGAGCTAACTAAGATAATTATGATAATTTCAAAATGAAAAAAACACCCTTTGGCCTCTTGGTTTATATAACAATATTACAGCGCTTGCAAAGATATTTCAATTGTGTATTTATATCTGTATGTGTTTTTGTTACAGCTGATAGAATACCTGGAGAAATGTGGGATAGAAGAGGAAGGTATTCTCAGAGTTTCTGGTCTGGTCACCAGAATTAAAGTGAGTGATAGGATATGCATATGGCACGGCTTTTTGGTCGATAAAGGCTGAGATCGGTACGCTGTCGCCAAATACAGGCCGAGCCGAAGGCGAATGCCTGTATCTGGCGACAAGTACCGATCCCAGCCTTTATCGACCAAAAAGCAGTGCCATATGCATTTTATCGTATGACCACCCACATGTTTTACTGATAATTAAAATATTTGGACTACAATGCGTCAGTATGTTGTGTAAGAGTTGATGTTTTGGTCGATACAGGAAGTTATCAGTACAAGTCTCGTGGTCGATAACACCTGTGGGAGTACGATAACTAGTGTAACGTACAACTTATGTAGCTTCAACGAGCAATACTATGTTATACTATTTTTAGGATGTATAATTTATATATCAATAAAAAATGAGGATTGAGTTAATATTAGAATTCAATTCCTTAATATCAATATATAGTTTTATTTTAGTTGATTACTCTTTTTCTCTGAAAAAAAATGCATTGAGCTATATACAAAATTTACAAAATGCTTAGTTGTTTCTGACTGGTTGCTAGTAGTAGGCGATAGTTTATTCATGACTAGAGATAAAGGAAAAGAACTACATCTCATTCCAGGACATCTATATATATTTGTAAAGCATATTGATAACATTATTACTTATCCTTGTATTTTTCAGTCATTGCGTAAGGAAATTGAGGAGAAATTTAATTCTGGACAGTTCCGGTGGGAAGATGTGAGGCCGCATGACGCCGCTGGTCTACTCAAACAGTTCCTACGTGATCTCCCCGCCCCTCTACTCACATATGAATACCTAGATGCATTTGCACAAGTTGAACGTGAGTTAGAATTGGCAATTATGTTTTATTGTAGAATTTTCTAAATTTGCAATGGTAATCTGTAAGAGATTGGAATATTTCTTTAAAAAGTTTTATTGGATGTTAACTACCGATATGTTACAACAGCGATGTTGATTATTTTCATATGGTGATAATAATCGATGACTATTCAATATAGAAGCTATTTATAAATTTAAACAGTTATGAATAATGGACATATGAAGTAAAATTACAAATATCAAATCCTTTATATGCTCTCCAATGAGCTATAACCAAATTGGAATTTAGGACAATAAAAGTTATAACTATCATAACTATCATAACTATAATGTCATAGCATATAATCAGAATATGTAATCATGGAAAATCTTGCCAACACACTTTTTTGCCACATAAACCCTTGTGCTGCCGAACTGTCTCAATTGTATTTTTCTTCATTTAGAGCTGGAATTACCAACACAATTTCCAGCTCCAAATGACATAAAATATTTATATTTGGTAAAAATATAAAAGTTGTGATAATTGAATTATTTGACTAATTGATCATGTACCACAAACTGTATTATCCATTTTCAGTGACATATTATTTGGTTTAAAATCTGCTTAAATGTATGCAGGCATAGCAGGACGCAATTTCCAGCTCCAAATAATAAAAAAATATTTCTAGTTTTTTTTAAATAAACATCTTCCAAATTGGGCTATTACACTTGACTCAGCATATACCACAAACTAGATTTTCCATTTCAGTGACATATCTTGTGGCCTAAAATATGCTTAAAGCCGTTTTATGCGGGCGTAGCAGGACAAGGGTTGACACATTTTTTGTCCAATTTTAAGGCTGTGATTCCGCTCATATTTCAGAAATACCAGGGAAACAGGAGCAGGTTCAAGCTTTAATGTGGCTGATAACTCTACTGCCGGACGCACACAGAAACGTCTTACAGGTCAGCATTCTTAAAATGATCTTCTTCACACCCAGATAGCACCCCGGTCTTCTCATTTCTATTCATTTTGAGGTGTGAATATCTGCGGCAATTCCCATCGATTCCCATCTCTAGACGAATATAATTATTCCCATTTGATGAATCAAATGTTTAACCTATACAACGCTGAATTATTTTTGTAAAAATCATGGAGACCAAAGTTTTTTTTTCAATTTGAAATCATCATAAATGTCTTAGTTAGCTCTTTCCGATTCATTTGAATACATATGTTATGGGTCTACGACCATTGTAAATATTCTAACTCGTACAGTGCAGAGATCGATTTTAGTCGTCAGAATCTGATGTCCACAAACGTCAGATTCTGAATTGGTTGTTTCTATTTTTCATTCATTTGAAGCTGGAATTGCTAATGCTTCAAATGACGAAAAATTTGTCTAATTATGAAAATATACATCCTTTAAATTTAATTATTTGCTTATCTATGCATTATCCCGCTAAATTAATTAATATAAATTTTTAACCACGCGATCCACAACCTAAAGTACTTATATTTTCTTAATTTGACACCAAACATTTACAAATCTTGCAAATCATTTCACTCCCAATAATAGTGACTTAATCATGCAATAAACGGTTTTTAAACGACTATTGTCATGATTAACAGGCAAAGGGTTAATAGTATATATGTTCTATGTATGGTATATCTGATATACACTGTGTGATGTTGCTTTGTAGATCTTGTTGCGGTATCTGAAGCGTGTGGTTGACAATGAGGGTAATAAGATGACCAGTAACAATGTGTCTATGATCATGGCTCCTAACTTATTCCTGGCTCCCCGCTCCACCAGACATCACCGCAGAAAGACAGACCATCCTGGCCTAGAGCTCGCTATGTTCGCAAGCACAGCACAAATCATCAAAATGATGATCAAATATGAAGAAATCATCTGGATTGTAAGGGTTTTCTTAGTTCGTACTACACCTTTTTATAGAGATCATAAAGACCGCTCAAATACCACTCATTGCCAACCCTCTAAGCACAACTGTAGTCGTTTCTCATCTGTTTTTAGTCCATAAAATCAGTGATATTCGTAATGAAATAGATCTTTAGGAATCCCGATTTGCAAATGTTTGGTCTAAAAATAAACAAATATGCGTAATTTTCACCCACTTGAAGTTGTGGGTCACAGTAGCGAGACACAAGTTCAAGTGGGTGAAAATTTAACTTTTATTTCTCATTGTTATTTAACACTTTAAATGCTGAAGGTGGTTCAGTTTTCTGTTAGAATTTGAAATACAAGTTTTTGATTCAGACTTATTCTACTCGATCCAAAACATTATCAGGAGACATCAACTAAGATCCAGTAACCTTTGGCATTGATGAAATGCTGGTTGAATGTTGGATCAGCGTCGCAGATGTTTGGCGGACATTAAACCAGCATTTGTAATCCATGATATCAGGATTTTTTTCGTTTGAATCTGGAAATTTTCATGTCAATTTATTACCATATAACACGGATAAAAGATAATAAACAGGTATCAATGTGTGGCATAACCTGAAACTAAGCTGTTTATATGTTAACTGTTAATATGTATTTTAGGAGTGAATAGTTAGGTAAGATACATGCCTATAGTAGAACCCGCTCTTGACAGCCACCGATATCAATAGGTGGCTGTCCACACCAGGGTCGTTTCTATAGAAATATGTCTGCCGTTGAAGATTCCATTTCATCTTCTGCTCTGATCAATAATAGCCTCACATTTTGGCAGGTACCGCCTTTCATCTTACGTCAGATTCGGGAGAGAAATGACGCGGAACAACTGAAAAAAGCGAGAGATAAATCAGTGAGTCAGATGATTTAATCACCTTCAGTTACCCCTCAAATGCTATCTTAATTTACATTATCTATTGTTTATTGTCATTTTCTCACTCAACGAAAGTACATGTTTCAAAATATATAAAGAATGATCTCTCATAGCATTTTAGCATCACCTCTTCACTAGCTATTACAATACATGTTTTATAGAATACGTTTGAGAATTTGCATTTTAGCAGTCTAAAATTGTTCATGGGATTACATGTATTGTGATAAATAAATCAGAATTATTCATGGCCGGGATTGTTAACTAATTATAGACCGGTAATTATATCCTCCAGATCATGAAGTTTCTGGGCAGACGAGACAAGTCAGATGTGTACAAGCGACTTAACATTCAGAGAGAGGTTGGTATCACAGACAAAATACTAGAACACAGTAGACATTCTGCGTTTTTATTAGCACCTGTATAACCCCTGATAACCAGTTGTTAATTTTTAGTCATTTGAGGTTGTGTATAATAACACACAATATGGTCAAACCTCATTATAACTAACATGCTTTTAACGAAAGCCTATATGTGCACACATGGGGCCTAAAACCCCATTCATTTCATTTCATTTGCTTATAACGAAATATTGGACTTAACGAACTATTTCAATAGAAGGTATCGTTTCCCATACAAAGAAATAATTAGTTTGGCTCGGTATACACATCATAGTCTGTAGAATAGCTACACATGGGGATGCAATTAAAGAAATGACATTGTTATGTGAGTGTCATTTAAAGAATATTCTTTTCTGTGGATGTAAATTCAAAATCTCCTAGCTGAATACTAAAATAATCACCCTAACTTGATGGTCGATACACAAAATGACTTCGGAAATGTACATATTTTGGGAAAACCCTGTTTTTGCAAGCAGTTTGAGCCTGCCAAATTGTTCTTTTCATACATGTCGCTTATCCATTTAATGTGGAAGTACTGACACAATTTTTAGTTTAAAAATATGTGTTTTTACATTCAATTGTTGTTGAATAACGATTTTGAGAAATTTGCTTTCATAGATTTCAGTATTACATGTACATACTACTGTCTGATAAAAATAGGTGGTTATTACAATAATAAATGAGTTCACGGCACGTTAACCATATTATGTTTTTCCAACATTAAACCTTAACTACTTGTTTGCTTGTAATTTATTGTTTTCTCCGCTTTCACCAGTGTTGTAATAAAACTAGCACTAGTGAAAGTCCGCAGATTGTTGGTGTATATCTCAATTATTTATATACTGTTGCAGAATGATTTTAAGAATGGGATCATTCAGGTTAAGGCGCCTCGTGTCAGTAAGTCTTGTGTGTCTGTTCGCCTTGACGCCTCGTCCACAGCGCGTGATGTTCTCAGTAACTACCAACATACGGTACAACTACAGGGTACTAAGCCACCAGAACATAACGGCAGGTGAGAATAGGTCTTATTTGTTTTATTTCCTTCAGTGTGAGGATCGACTTTAGACGTCAGATTCTGACTTCTGCAGACATCAGAATATGACGTCTAGAGTCGATCCCCGCACTGAAAGAGTAAAATATTTATAATGATCCTGGACCCATAACATAGGTATTCAAATGAAGCGGAAAGAGCTAATTAGGACATATTAAAACCTTTTGTCTCTTGGTTTATATAAAATTATTTCAGCGCTTCGAGGGTTAAGTGTTGTCTTGCTGATACCCAGCAAATACAAGACGTTGACCCAATGCTGGTTTAATATTGGCCTAAATTGTGTGACAATGGTCTAACATAAACAGCATTGTTTCAACGTGTCGTGCTTGCTGGAATGTGTTTACTGGTATGTCATCAAGGCAAACGTTGGTGATCTGCCCTGGACTAGTGGTTAAAGCCCTCCCCTTCGGAGTTAGGGGTTCCTTTCCTGCAGTATTCAGATTTCAAAGAAACAATATGGCCGATGATAAGACATCTGAGCATCTACTTTCCAACTAGCTGACATTCATTAAAAACTTCTTTGTAGTATGTTTCGTAGACTGAAGGTTACGGTCAGCCAGAGATTGTGTGGTTAAAATGTATTTTGAAAAAACAGTTATTTTATTTCATCTAAATAATTCCACCAAAGAAATGCAATTACATTGAACTATCTCTATTAGATTAGGAAATACTATGGTATGATTTGGTGCGGAATCATATAAAAATCATTTTAAAATTACAAAATGAATTATATTAGATCATAATATCTAACGCTGCAAGTATTTCACCAGTTTTATATGTCAAAATATAAAGACATCGTAACTGAAAATTGATGAAAAAAGAACACAAATATTCAGCATTTATGTATTCAGCATGTACAATAATTAGAGACATAATTGCCCTAGGAAAAATATTATATACTAGATACATTTATTTCAGAAGAAATAGCAGTGGAGATGAGTTGGAGAATTCACCTTTTGACTTAACTGGCTCCTCAACATTCCTATTTGAAGTTGGGGGTAATATCGGTGAGTGAAGAACATTGTATGGTTTAAACTTCAGGCTTTCATTATTAAAACACAAAATAATCCATTAAAAACTGACAACAGCCATCTTGTTATATTTGACGGACTGACCTGGAAATATGTAACGGCGATCTTTTAAATATTTTTGTGTCAAAAACAGTCTCATCCAGTTAAGTAAATCACTTGGCAGGTATTTTATCTATTTGAGCTAGGCTAACCCATACGCTACTGAATTTTTTTTCAATTCACTTCAAGCTGGAATTTCTAACGTAATTTTCAGTTTTAAATGACCACAAATAATTTTGTTTATAAAAACTGGTTGTCTCTTAATTGAATTTTTTGAATAATTTATTTTCTTCGACAAAGTCTCCTATCAAACTGACTGATAGTTTATTTGGTATGAAACATGCCTGAATAGGTGACTCAAGGGTCAACCCTTTAACCGCCGGTGCCGCATTAGTCGGGTTTTCAATTTTTATTAGCACAATAAATACCACCATTTAAACATGTTAAAGATAAAATGTGACAGCAATCAATCAGCAATATTTGAAAACAGTTGACCTCCATTTTGTCAAATCTCACTCACTTGAAGTTGTGTATCGTCTTAGCGAGACACAACTTCAAGTGGGTGAAAATTCAGATTGAATAATTTGGCGGTGAAAGGGTTAACAAAATGATTTATGTGTAATTGTAGGTGAGCGTCGCCTGGATCCCCGGACTAATATAATGGAGGTGTACAGAGTCAACCCTAACGCCGAGTGGGTTATTAGAAGCTAACGGCTCGTCCTCTTAATCTTCTAAGTCCTAATCCTGGCAAAAACAGAACCTGCGCCAATTTCAACCGCATAGTCAAGGTGTATTTTAATTGGCAAGAGCAAAGAACTTGAGTCTTTACTTCACAATGCTCTTGTAAGAATCAAAATATCTATCCAAGGAAGACTGTAGCTACCATATGTAATGCTCCCCGGAAAAACAAATCCATTATGCTTCTGCGCTTGAGATTCATACATGAAACATGTACTGTCTCTTGCCATCTGATAATTTCAAAAATGAGGTGGTCACTTTAGGTTCAAGTGGCAGAACATATTTTATTTTGATGTTTCATCCCCTTGGATATGAAAGGGTGTATTTGTACTTTATGTAGGCCTACTTGGAACTTATTGTGAATGCTACTTTGGCAGAATTGGATGTTATGCCATTATGATATGTGAATATGCAGGGAGAATGTGATATGAAAGATCACCGGCCACAGAAGGCTGCCTATCACGAAGGGCCACGAGGTATGGGTGATGACCTCTCATAAACGACTACCTGTAATCAACAGTCACCTGCCATGGGGCACCCATGAAGGGCCACGAGGTATGGATTATGACCTGTCATGGAAGACCACCTGTCAGAGACGGGAACCTATTATGAATGGCCCGTGAGGTATGGATTATCACTTGTAATCAACGGCCATCTGTCACTGAGGGCCACCTTACATGGAGGGCCAAGGTACGGATTATCACCTGTCATGGAAGATGACCTGTCAGAGACGGTCACCAGCTATTATTAAGGAACAAGAAATATGAATGGTCACTTGTGATGAACGGCCACCAGTCACTAAGGGCCACCTAGCATGAAGGGCCAAGTTATGGATTATCACCTGTCTTGGAAGACCACCTGGCAGAGACGGTCACAAGTGATTATCAAACCTCCTTTTTCAATCACAGCTGTTATCTGTGGTACAACCGTCTGAGGGTGGTATAGTCAATATAAATCAGTATAGTATACGCTGCCAGAGTGTTTTACTTTTGCGTGTACACTGAGTAAATGTCAGTGAGTCCTATACATGTGGGATAAGATAATTTGTCCCCTTGGATATGAAAGGGTGTATCTGCCACTTTACAAAGTGGCAGATACACCCTTTCATATCCATGGGAGCGATATAATATGGAGGATACATCTGCTGCTGCCCAAACACGTACGAGTTTATCACAACACACCAACATTCAAAACACAATGCTTCTAAGTAGAACGTTCATGGTTACCCCCTAGAGCACTGATGTCGACTACAGCAGTCATTCTGTGTTTTATTATTTAATTAGCACCTGAATAACGAGTTGTTTAAAGTAAAATATGCCTTAAATTTGTGAAGACTTATATTCATTAGGACTTAAATTTCACAAATTACATACATTTTCAGTCACTTGAGGTTGTGGATCGCGGTAGCGTGACACAACTTCAAGTGACTGAAAATTAAATTGAATATCTCAGCGCTCCAGGGGTTAAAGGGTGTGAGCCGGCTCGACAAACACGTGATGTTTACCCAACGTATATGGAATGTTGGCCCCCCCCCGTTGGCGACGATGGGCCAAAATTGCATTGACATTGTGCCAAAGTGTAGTGTTTGCAGGGAGAGTGCCAGATAGTTTGCCAATATGATCTGCTGTTAGGACTTTCTGGAACCCTATCACCCCTTATATAGTATGAATAATTTTGTGACAAATAAATCAAAGTTGCTACAAGATGGGGCACAGGTGTTTCCTTATATGGGGTGATTGGCTATCATGTGACCCTCTGAAAGGGTCACATGATGGCCAATCACCCCATATAAGGACATAATTATTCATACAATATAACGGGTGATAGATCACCTTCAACACATTCCCAGTAGCGCTATTCATTACAACCCTTTTATCAATACTGACTTCCAGTCAGGATCCATCTCATTAACACGGTTTACATAAAATCCACCATTCAACTTGTATTTGTTACCAACATTCCATTGATCATACTACGCAGCCGTGTTGATTACAACTGGTAATCGGGCGCATTTGTTAATAATTGTTGTACTTTAAAATACCAGAATGGCGTAAACTCTGGCTTTTGTGAACTACAGATTGCTGGTTTTTGGCTTCATGTACCAATAACTAAACATCCCAAGTCAACTGCGCTTGGCGCCACAACACCACCCCTCCACCTCCCCCCCCCTCGTAATGCGATAGCACAATAGTGCGTACTGCCACGTATTATACAGATACAGAAGAGTCTTATTATTGTTGTTCACTTGAAGCTGACAATATCCCGAATATTATCTGGCAGTATGCGTTACAGTTCACTTCCTGTAATCGTTACCGCTTGCCATGTGTGTGTCAGAGTATCACAGACATTATTACCGAGATGTGTTAGGGTTGAAATCAAACAAACGGTAGGCCTAACAAATGAACAATGCTGATATATATGTGCTATGTTTCTGTCGTGCAAAGTCGCTAAATGAAAGAATAAGGCACTCACATAAAAATCAGATATTGTGCAGCTGAGTTGGTTCGTACTATTTTTCGTCTTTTGTGGCTGGAATTGCTGACGCAATTTCCAGCCACAAATGATGAAAAATACACATTATTCCAAATTAAATTATTTAAAGCAGTTGGGTCGTTATGCTTCACTGGACCATACGATTTACCTGACAGCGGACCCACTCCTGTGGACGTTGACTATGCTGCACATGCATCCCATTGCATTGTGCGCCCACAATATTTACTCAGAGAATCGTTACGACCCATCTACTTTAATATCAGGATTCATTTCATTTCATTTTACATGTAATTTGTTTGAAAACGTTTACTGTCCCTGCAGTTTAACCCTCACAGCGCGGGGACAGACTTTAGTCATCAGAATCTGACGTCTGTAGACGTCAGATTCTGACGTCTAAAGACGATCCCCGCACTGGAATAATTAAAATCTTTATTATGGCCGTAGACCCTTAACATAGGTATTCAAATGAATCCGAACGAACTAACTAAGACACTTATATTGCTTATTATGATTTGAAATTGAAAAAAAACCTCTTTGTTTTCCATGTTTTATATAAAAAAGACAGCGCTTTAAGGTTTGATGTGGCTTCACATTAGCCGAATGGTGTGGAGGTCTAAACTTACCTTCCTCAGACAAACACGCTTTCAATTATACTCTGAACCTAGTATACAGGGATGAATGTTTGAAGCCAAAAGATATCCACTTGCCTTATGTATGTACTCTACTCGCCAATACATATCCACGCAGCCTGTACTCACTTACTTTGCTCAGTCAACCTCGTCCACGATGCCTTGTTATTTGAAAAGTCTCTGGGCAAACAATTATTTTGTTTAGTTGTGTGCTGCAATGACTGCTTAATAGTTTCTGTTATTTAAACCTCACAGCGCGCGGAAAGACTTTAGATACATCAGACTCTGACGTCTGAAGTCGATCCCCAAACTCTGAGAATTGTTTTATGGCCATAAACCCATAACATAGGTATTCAAATTAAGCAGAAAGAGCTAACTAAGACATTTATGACGATTTCAAATTGAAAAAACCACGTTTTGTTGCGATGTTTTTTACAAATTAATTCAGCGCTTCAAGGGTTAAGGTTTAATAAGGTAACCCTTACAGTGCTAATCACCTCTATCGCCGTTTTTAGCCTTTATAACTGTCAAAAATATAATTTGAAGGAGAAATGAGTTTAAAAGGGTTAGATTACCACATGTTTCGATTCAAATTATGCAAATATGAGTGATTCTCACACCACTTGAAGTTGTGGATCGCGGAAGCGAGACACAACTTCAAGTGGTGTGAAAATTGAATTTCTATAATTCAGCGCTTCAAGGATTAATACGTCTGCATTTTCTGTTGATGAATATTATTGTAAATATTATTGACGAAAAGACGGGTCAATTTTTGCGCTTTACAAAGTGAAATAGTTTGCGGAATATGGTATGCTGTGGTGCCACCTCGTGTCAAGAATGGCACTCACTTTATTGCAAGAAATTGTGAAATCACACGAATAAGGACCTCCTCCCCCAGCCTATATTTTGAAACATTAAAAATAGAATGTAGCATATTATTATGTTTTGCTAAGAAAATTATTAGCGTCAGAATTAGACATTGAAGTCTCATACATTTCCAATACCTTTCTGAACACAGGGTGGCAGCACTATGAATTATTTCAGATTTTGGCGAGTGTCGACCATCTAGTAATGGATCTTTGATATTGTTCAGTAATGTATCAAATTAATCTGTCATGCAAAGTTAAAAGGCAGTATCTGTTTACTTTACAAGTATCCTGACAGTGTCCATCTGGGTACTTTAACATGTTAATATGTAAGCTTATATTGCTAATTTTGCGTTTCAGAGCATACATCAAGAATCCAATCAGATCGATTTTGTGGATCCTTAGATGATTAATTCTGCTTAATTAACCCTTTTAGCACGGGGACCATCCTTATATGTCAGAATCTGACGTCTGTAAACGTCAGATTCTGACGTATAAAGATGGTCCCCGCACTGAAAGAATTTATATATTTCTAATGGCCTTAGACCCATAACTTGGGTATTCAAATAAAGCGGAAAGAGCTAACTGATACATTTATGATAATTTCAAATTGAAGAAAAAACCCTTTGGTCTCCATGGTTTTTACAAAAATAATTCTGCGTTGTAAGGGGAAATGTTCACCAGGAATGTTATGTACTTATATGTGGTCGCATGTAGGCTCAGCTATATCATTTACAAACATACAAAAAACACTGACATTAAACCAATGTTGTGATTATCACAACATTGGTTCAATGTCTTGTGTTTCCTGAGAATTTGTTTTTTTAAAAGCGAATGCGTTCAATCCATGCCACTTGATGTCTTGTGCTTACATAAACTCGTGTCAACCACATCTCTGTTGGACACTATATTATCCCACCCTAAGTGGTTGTAAATGGTTGGCATTGAGTTTGAACTAACTTAAGTAATTTACATCAATATGTTTCTCTGTTATAATTATTATTATTTGTGGTAATTATATTATTATTTAATGTTTTGTCATGAAATGGAAGTCCCAAGTTGATGTTCACAAGTTGACTATCTTCTGTGGCAGATATGTTGTAGATGGGCCGCTTAAACTAACATGTTTCTGCATTAATGTTGTATTTTTCATCTGGTGGACAGATCATAACAGTTTAGATCAAAACAAATACAAGTTCAAGAATTTTAACACTATGTAGAGAAATAGCATTTGGTGCTATGAGTAACACATACTGTAATTGTACATGTAAATAAATGTATTTTATATTAATTACAATTTTTTTCTATCCTGTCAACTGATTACGCTTTTCTTGCAGATCACCTATCATGTAAGTTATGTGTTACAATGTTCCATGTAATTAGTCTAATTTGAATCTATTTTTATATAAGATGTAATTTGTTAAAATGCCCCCTAAGTATTAAAAACATGTGTCTTGTATCTTCTACCTCTACGTCTCTTTAATTCTCAGGGGATGAGTAAATAACATTAAGCGCCAAATTATTCAATCTGAATTTTCACCCATTTCAAGTTGTGTCTTGCTGACGCGATCCACAACTTCAAGTGACTGAAAATTATTCAGATTTGACAAAATAGAGGTCAACTGTTTTCAAATATTGCTGATTGATGGCATATTTTATCTTTAACATGTTCCACAGGTGGTACTTAATGTGCTAATAAAAAATGAAAACCCGAATATATGCGGCACCGGCGGTTAAAGGGTTAAGCGCCGGTAGCGTTTATATTCGTTTTTTTAACATTTTTTATTAGCACATTGCATCTCAACTTTTAAACATGTTGAAAACAATCAGCAATATTTGAAAACAGTTGACCTCCGTTTGGTGAAATCTGAATAATTTTCACTCACTTGAAGTTGTGGATCGCGTCAGCGAAACACTTGCCTTCAATCCTGCTTTTCAGAGAAATAATTACCATTTTGATATTTTTAGAGACAAGAAATCACGTTGTTAAAGATAATCGTACTGTAGATTCACCATAAATGTCATCTTGCTCACCCGCCGTGTTATGGAATATTCATTGCCAATTGAAAACAATATTGTACTGCAAAGCCAAAAACCTGTGACTGCTCACTTGAAAAGTAAACAGTTACTGTCTTTTCCAGCTTGCAGTGCAAAATAGGTGCATTGGTATGCTGCTGTGCAAAACGTAGTAACTGCTTTTGACAGTATGCCACTGTCCATTCTCCTTTGCTTTTAGTCGTATTAGCTCTGTGCAATCCCAGTGAACGCAAAATATTTATACAATGTTGGACCAACGTCAAAGACATTGGGCCGACGTTGTGCAAATGTTATACAGATGTTTTGTGTTTGCTGTGATTAGGTCTACATCACAACAGGTTAAATTTTGATAATTCCCACCCTTCCTGAGTTACCACTAATCGCTTAACATTAACTCAGTTTGGTGCAAATATACATGTGCGGCAACATTTCCTCTTGTAGCATCATGCTACGAAGACGTTGTTTTCAAGTTGTTACGTTGATTGTGCTGGCACAATATTGTATGTACCCCAGTAAGGGGCTGGAATTCCAGGAAGCTGATTCGTCGGATCAGGTATAAAAGGTCGTGTCTGATACTTTACGAATTGACAGAGGACCCTTGAATGCTCAGGGGATAATATGTGTGCCATCAACTTGTACTTTACCTTTGTGCATGTATTTTAAATCAAATTGACAAACTGATGGTAGGACTGCATGACCTTGTATCTTCACCCTTCAACCCTTTCAGTGCGGGGGCCTACTATAGACGTCTATAGATGTCAGATTTAACAGTCACAGCTTTTGTAAGGTCGACCCTCGCACTGAAAGAATTGAGAAATTATAATGGCCGTAGACCCATAACATAGGTATTCATTCAAATGAAGCGGAAACAGCTAACAAAGACATTTACCGCGATCCACAACTATTAGCTTAGAGTGTTAAATCATACTTGGTCATGCTGGTTAGGGCTTTCATGAGTTACATGTGTAAGTTAACTGATTATTAAAAAGGTAGCTCTTCAGAAAAGCGCATGTGGAGCTTTACCAGAACAAAAACATGCCCCCAAACATGTAGAGTAGAGTAGAGTAGAGTAGTCACACTAGGCCTACCTTACACCTCATAGTGGTCCTCGCTATGACGTCATAGTGGTCCTCCCTATGATTATGATTCACCTGCTTCACATTCTGGGGTCAAAGTGGTTATTATAGAGAGTTTGATGATACAAGGTTTTAGCTCTGGCAACCATCGGAATGTTATATTTATTTACTTTGGCTTTCGCCAGTTTTTTTTTCTAGAATTATTATTGTGCCATTTTCATGCACTTGAAAATGACACGGTTGATACAAATGTTTTGCTATACTAGCAGATATTTGAGACGTATATTCAAACACGAAGTTGTGTTTTCAGAGCCTTCAATGAGTTTGAATTTATTTAATCAATTGTATTGATTATTAGCTTTGCTTTTAAATTGTCTAACCCAACCAAACAGATACACTGCTATTGCATTTTTGTTTGTTTATTCTATTCCCTCCTCCAATGAGTTCAAATCAAATACTTTTCTGAACACATTTCCACTGAGAGTTTATTCCAGTACTCATTCCAGTACCCAATTAATACAAGATGTTGAACCAATGTTGGTTTAATGTTGGGCCAGCGTCGCAGACGGTGGCCCAACATTAAACCAACAATGACTAACAATGACTGAACATGTTGATATGTACACTCTGTGACAATACTGTATATCTGGTAATTTTCGAGTGTTTAAATGTTCGCGAATTTCAGATTTTGGGTCTTTGCACGGAAGTTCAAAATCCGCGAGTTTTCATTTTCTTTAGTAGCGCTATTATAATAATAATTTTCGCGAGATTCTTGATTTCGCAAATTTTTCCTCCTCGGATATTCGCGAAAATTAGAACCTCGCAAATATTACCAGATCTACAGTATACAAATGTGCAATTTCAACACATAACTAAAGAGTTCTCATTTGTTTACCAGCCAACGCCAGACATTCACCTATTGCTGGTTCGATGCTGGGTCAGCGTCGTAGACGGCGGACCAACATTCATTTATCAATGGGTCAGTGACTCGTGTTTCTGAGTTTCTCACATCTCTAGCGCTATTGGGTCATAGTTATAGTTATGTGATTATATTTTGTTTCATTGTGTAACCAATAAGTTATTAATATGAACATTTCTTACATTCAACGTGTTTAATCATGTTTAAATTGAGATAATATACTTTTAAGCGTGGAACTACAATTTGAAACTTAAAAAATAGTATTTTAAATAACTAAAAGAAAAAACCCTACCACATAACACAAATATATTGTTATATAATTATGACCATAACAAAATGAATGTATTTAACAGTGTTTAAACTTACTACTTTTTTCTTTTGAATGAATTTTCTAATTTTTTTCAGGCCCGATCGATGGTTTGTATATCTGCCACATGTTAAAGTGTCAGACTAATGTAATTGTCTCACCTTCTGCCCACTTGTCACTTGCTAATTTTTATTCAGAACCTCGAATTGTCATGCATTTTCCTGCTTGAAAAGGCGAAAAATATTTTTATTTGTGAAAAACAACAACCCCCCAAAATTTAATTATTTTACAAACTAAGAATCTAACATGGATTTTTTTCGACTTTGATGTCATCTTATTCGAAGCTAGGTTGAAAACGTGTATGTAAGGGCTTAGCGATTAGAGTTTAACACTAATATCACCTCAGAATATTCCCCTGGATCATAACTTAAGTTATAATTATAATTTTTAACCACTCAAAGATGTTTCGCTACCGCGAACCATAACTTCAAGTGTGTAAAAATGACTCCTATTTGTTTTTCTTGATACAAAAAAAATCATTCAACTACGGGCCTCATAATTTTCACATGCATTATTGCATTACTTGTAATGGTCCACACTGCCGGTAAGTGTGGGGCCACATTCCACTTGAAATATTATTGTGATTTTAAGCGCCACTTTCTCACCATCACCATAGTGCTTTAAAAACCTCCCCAGTAGACGCGAGATGTCAACCCAATGCTGGGTTAATGTTGGTCCAGCGTCGCAGACGCTGGCCAACATTAACCCGGCATTGGATTCAGGTCTAATGTCTGGTGCCGGGTTCTGAGATGATCCCTTTCAGTGAGATATGCTTTAGACGTCAGAATCTGACGTCTGTAGACGTCAGATTCTGACGTATAAAGACGGTCCTCGCACTGTACATAGGTATTCGAATGAAGCGTGGAGAGCTAACGAGAACATTTCTGATGATTTCAAATTGAACAAAACTTTGTTCTCCATTGTTTTCTAAAAATATTTCATTTGAGCTGATAGTTAAATCTTCGCAAGGAAAATTTATACAGAGAAATAACAGATTATATCTCATAACTTATATTTCAAGATCGTCTCAGGACACGGCCCCTGTTGGGTATATTGTACGCTAGGGATCTTCTAATGACGTCTCTTAATAATTAGATTATAGTGTACAGTGCGTCTTGCAAAATAACATGCTGTAGTTGAATTGTCTCCATATTTGGCCTTGTTACGGGAATGTTGTTTTAATTTACGTGTGCCATTGTTAAGATTTGCGTTAATTGTAGGATGTATGTAGCAGATAAAATTAGGAATGATTAATTAGTAGGCTACAATATACAATATTTCTGAATCTAATATGTCAGGTTGATTTCCAAAAACGACAGGCAGTAGAGTTGTGAAGTAGCTGTTTGTTTCTAATATAATCAGTGTATTTGTCTTGTTTATTTCTAGTAGAAGATAACAGAGTCCCATGAAGTTGAGTGTGTATTCTGCTGTATTAGGCTAGTACCAGGAATTTCACAGTATATGTGAATAATGGCAAACAACACTATATTAGTGAAAAGTGGCATTATTTACTTCAAACCTTACAGTTCTATATTTGTTTTATTGGGATATATATCAGGCGTGAAGATAAGAGAATTTTTTAACAAAAATGTAGAAAAAATCAAACAAATTATAGTACCTGTGAAATTGATCAGTAAACATTTCCCAGCATATACCACACATCCACCCAATGTTGAATCACTGTTGGCCCACCGTCTGCGACGTCGGCCCAACATTGGTCCAACCTTGGGTGGAGTTGTCCTTTTTTTGTTGGGAACTTGACTATAGGTGCAGCTGTTAGTACATATGAAGGTGGTTTCGGTAATTATTATAGTCAATATTGTCGTTATGGTGCTTGTGCATGGTGACATTCTGTAAAGTTCGGACCATGTTACACCGTCACGATATGGTGCCTGCGGTATGTCAGCGTGCATCCCGGGCGCATCAAGTACTCTGCCAGTGTCTGCGGTTCTGCCAGTCTGTTTCTGTGAAGATGTGTTTTGTGTAAATGAAGTAAACTGTGTTATAATGATACTACAGTGTGTTTGTGTTATTTTTCTCGTGCCAAGTAGCCTACTATTTTTCATTTGACACAGATATTTATGGACAATTTCATTCACTTTGAGATGGCAATACGCATCCCAAAGTTCATGGAAATGTCCCATAATGATATGCATCTTCCCACGCAAAGCTCGCAGCTCCCGACGTCGGGAGCCGCGAGCCTTGCGTGGGAAGATGCTTATATATTACTCAAACGTAATTTAGGCCTATATCAAATTAACTTCCAGAACGTCTTTATTGTGATAGATTATACAGTTTATAAAGAACCCCTGAAGTCATTCGATAAGAGTATGACACAGTCCCGACTTCGGGTTTCCCTCTGTGGTGATATTGCATGATTGTGCAAAAAGCGAGGCAAAAAAATATTCACTCACCAGTATTTATTTAATAATAATAATAATAGTATATTGACTTCTATAGCGCCAGTATCTCTCAACAATATTGAGACTCAATGGCGCTGTGGACTAAAATCAGTATTCAGTGGGGAGGTCCATAGTCGGAAAAGGAATTCATCATGTGACGGTCAGTGGACGCTCAGATTAAGGTGGTAAGTCTAATGTAAATAGGTGTGTTTTTATTTTTTCCGAAAGAAAGTGACTGATTTTGCTTCACGTATTTCAAGAGGCAATTTATTCCACAAGCGCGGTGCGGCAACCACAAACGATGAATGGCCGTAATTTATTTTTGACCGCGGTCCAGGATGTAATAACTTCGTACTTTCGGATCTCAGTGTTTGCTGGTGTTTCTCGAAAAGTAATAAATCACTGAGATATGAGGGAGTACACATGAATAGTGCTTTATATGTCAGAAGGTTGAGTTTAAATTTGATACGTGATTTAATAGGTAACCAATGCAGTAATTTGAGCAGGGGCCTAAACTCTGGAAGTCTACTTGACCTGGTCACTACTCGGGCAAGGCAATTCCGTACACGCTGCAAGCTTGTTTTATATTTTTCGGAACAACCGAACAGCAACAAATCAAAGTAGTCAAGGCATTGGCTAGAGAAATTGCAATAGCTTTATTCAAATGAATTCGAATGCTTCTAAGATCTCGAATATGGTAGAAAGCTGATCTTCAAATATTCGAGACATGTTTCTTGAATGAAAAAGCTGGATCAAAAGCAACACCAAGGTTTCGTATGGAGTCTATTTCGGCAACATTTTGGTTCAGAAGTTCGACTGGGAAAATATGAGCAGCTTTTTTACGTTGAGCTACATTACCAATGATCATGAACTCTGTCTTACTAGGATTAAGTTTCAGCATGTTTTGATTTATCCAAACCTGGATTGCCAGCATACAATTTTGTACAACAATTAAAGACTGTGCTACATCTTCTGCAACGAAAGATGTGTATATTTGTGTATCATCAGCATAAAGGTGGTGCTTAAGACCAAAAGCTGTTATTATTGAACTGAAAGGAGTAGTATACATAGTAAAAAGAAGTAGACCCAACACAGAGCCTTGCGGAACACCGCACAATAACAATTGCAGAGTAGACAGTACACCATTACCTTTAACAAGCTGAGAACGACCGGTCAGGTAGGATCGAACCCACTGCAACACCACACCATCAATGCCAAACCACTTAGTCAATCTACTGAGCAAGATGTCATGATCGATCATGTCAAAAGCCGCAGACAAATGCAAAAGCGAAAGAGCAGTGAGTTCTCCACGGACTTGAGCTGACAAAATATCATTTTGAATATACAAAAGGACCGTTTCGGTGGAATTTCCACATTTATATGCTGATTGTAAGTCATTCGAAATACCTGAATTTTGCATGTGAAATTTTATTTGGCTGGCAACGATTTTCTCAATCAATTTGGAAACAAAATTTAATCTAGATACAGGTCTAAAATTGCTTAATTCATTTCGATCTAGTGAAGGTTTCTTTATTAGTGGTGTAACATGAGCAATTTTGAAGGTATCGGGGAACTTCCCTTCTGCTAATGAGAGATTTATGATCATTGTGATTGACCTGGCCAGAATATCAGCGCAGTCCTTGACGATTTGAGTTGGACATGGATCTAGGTCACATGATTTGTTGGGTGATGACCGAATAAGTTTTGACACGTTACTTTCTGAGATTTGTGAGAAAGTGAGTAAAGGATTTGGGGCAGCTGGAGGAGTAGGTTCAGGATAAATGTTTGAATCTGATTTTGCTGACATTGAAAGAGCTGGCAAGTTTGGTATTGCATTAACTATCCGGAAGTATATTGTTTTTTTTTTTATGCAAAATGTGTTTCATTTTGTCCCATAATTTTCTAGGGTTTGTGATGTTCTCTGAAACCAAATTTGTATAATAGTTCTATCCCTTCTCCATATTCTTTCCAACTGCCTTTTTTCCTTTTAGGTAACAAGATCTCATCGGTTCTGCACTCATTTACTGATCTAGCATTTGGTGTTACCTTACAACTTTTTAAAGCAGACAGTGAGTCAGTCAGAGACTGTAAACCTCAGCCGAAATTATTTATCGTAATCCGGATCCTGGATCCGCATTGTAATCCCCCAAATCAACCCTTTAACCGCCGGTGCCGCATATATTCGGGTTTTCATTTTTTATTAGCACATTAAAGGGACCCCTTGGGATGAGACATTTTCAATGTTGTCAATTTTGAAAATTTAATTTATGTGAGGATATATAGCCTACTGATCCTGAATAAAATACAAAAACATAACAAAAACAATTTGAAAACACTGAAAACGACTAAACTAGTTTTCTTTCCAAGACGTATATTGTCATGTCAACAAAACTGCCCTGGATAACCACCATCTCAGACGGCATGATCAAAGCAACCACCTGGTTAAATCAATAGCTGCCACCCTTACCACCTGCTTGATTGGCCTGGGAACGCTATGGTCGGCGGGGTCCCCCCACAGCACCGATGGTATGCTCAACGCTGGGCCGACGGCATCAACTTGTGGCCCAATGCTGTGCTAGAATTCAACCATCCTTTAGGTCAATACACTCAATGTTTGGGTTATTCACGGATTCCTATAAATATTGTTATATATATTAAGAAATGTTTTTGAAAATCTAAAAAATCTTTAAAAAAATGAAATAATTACCTGTGAGATACACTACTTCATTACAAAATTAAAAACGAAAATTGATGTCATCATGATGAGTCGCTTTAAGTACCACCTTTTAAACATGTTAAAAATAAAATGTGACATCAATCAGCAATATTTGAAAACAGCTGACCTCCATTTTGTCAAATCTGAATAATTTTCATTCACTTGAAGTTGTGGATCCCGTCAGCGAGACACAACATCAAGTGAGTGAAAATTCAGATTGAATAATTTGGCGGTTAAAGGGTTAAATGTATTAGTCCTTGGTGCTAGATGTAAATAAAATCATGCAAATCCGTGAGATAATATGGATCATCCCCAACATCTAATAGATTGTTACTTGGTCCGAGGCACACATCTGGCGAAAAGTTGATGCAAATCCGTTCATTAAATTTTAAGTAATCCGACGTACAGATATACACACAGACTAACCAAAATCATAACCTTCCTTGTTGAGGTAATAACCATGCCATTTAGTGCATACATTCACGCAACATGAATGTATGAACTACTACTGGTCTTATATTGCCATGTAAACAAAGCAAGTCGGCAATATACAGCACTTTACACCACATATTCCCACGTCTTGGACGGTAAGATCAAAGCAATCCCCGCTAATTGGACGCTAATTGGTGTCTTATAGTCAGGACATGGGGGGGGGACACATCTGCAGAACTGATGGTCTGCTCAACGCTGGGCCGACGGCATCAACTTGTGGCCCAATGCTGTGCTAGCATTCAACCATCTTTTAGGAGAACTCATTGTATGTTTGGGGTTTTTTAAATACTGTTCGGAAAATGTTTCAAAAAATCTGAAATTCCTGAAAATAATTAAAGAATGCTCTGTGGGATACACTACTTCATTACAACATTAAAAATGAAAATTGATGTCCTCATACTGAGTCGCTTTAATTTAAACGAATTTCATTGACTAATAAGATATTGTCGGAACTGATAATTATGTTCAAACGAAATCTGACAACGCGACAGAAAAATAGAGCAAATAAGGATGGTATAATAAAAATGTGCCAAAACATATATGCCTTATTTGCATAAATATTCAGATTTTTGTATTAGGCTATCATTCATGCTGAAACAACAGCACGTATCCAACGCGTATCTGGTTTCTTAACCCTTAAAGCGCTGGATTAATTTGTAAAAAACATCGCAACCAAAGTTTTTTTTCAATTTGAGATCATCATAAATGTCTTCGTTAGCCCTTTCTGATTTATTTGAATACCTCTGTTATGAGTCTACGGCCATTAGCAATATTTTATTCCTCCAGTGAGGGGATCGACTTTAGTGGTCAGAATCTGACGTCTACAGACGTCAGATTCTGACCACTAAAGTCGATCCCCGCGCTGTAAGGGTTAATCTAGTATAGTAGTGATCCATATCAATATATAGTTCATTACAATGAGTGTTCTACTTGAGATGCCTCAGAACATTTAGCTTACACAGTACCCAAAACAAAATGCATTCATACTACTTTATCCAGACAATACTGTCAGGCCACCATAAAGTAAGCATAGTTTACAAGTCACAATATTTTATTATCATCTTAAAAAATATTACAATAAAGCACAATTCTGAGTAATAATTCTCCAAATAAAATTGCGTCCGTCTTCCCAAGTTGAAGTGACAGCTTTTATTAATTAGCCAGAATGTAATTGTGTTTAATCCTAAATAGTTCCAATTTATTTGATAGTTAGGACTGTAAGACTGTAAGATAGTAAAAAATCTGTAGCAATTGCCAATTTCCTTCCAAGATATAGTATGGGTAAAAAATAAGAACTTATACAGACGATAATTTATTTGATTTTATAGAGAAAGGTGTTCTGTATAATTGTGAGGAAACAGTAAGCATCTGTGAAGCCAGCATTCCTGACAATGTCCAATATGAGGCATTCGAAAAATAAGAAAATCAAGAATTTGTCCCACTACAACGAGCAAATCAAGATAGCACGGTTAACAAATACGAACAAAAATTACTTGACATATGTAAACACCTATATTTGTATTGTAATGTTGGTGCCGACAAAGATGTAGGTAAAACACAAGCAAAGACGTAAGATTATACATTGTAACCAGGGATATTTTTGAAAAGATTAAACAGTTTCAAGTTGGGGAATTCCACGATATTGTCAGATACACACTTCCCACTATACCTGAGTTCAGTAAGTTACACAACTTCTAAGTTACAAGAGAATACTCCTGAGACAATGAACGTGAAAAATCTTTTTTTTAGACCTGAATGAAATCCAGAACTAACTATAGATAATATAAATGAAACACGAGTTAGTATCCAAAGTTGGGAGTTATTGAAAACTGCAACAGAAAAAATTGGTATGAGGGTAAAAAAATCAAATACAACAATAAGACGTAAGCAACCACATAAAGCATGGTATAACACTGATTGTCAAAATTCGTGAAAATATATAATAAAATGTAAAAATTATTATAGACAAAAAATCGTATGATTATCTTTTGGAATTGAGAAACGCCAGCAGAAACTATTAAGCGTCAGATAAACTACTCCTTTACGCAATACCATAAAAACATTGGACAAAAAACTTAGGCGTTCAAAATCGACTAATGATAAAGTATCTTTGCAAATTATAAATGGAACAAACCTAAGAGAAACTACACAAAAATAAGATGTCGATGTTTTGAAAAATCACTCTAAACATGTGAATCATTAAAATGATAACAACCCTGAAAATCTGAATATTATCTATATCACAGAGGCCGTAAATTATTTTTTAGATAAACCATTTACAGACGTAGAATTTCACAGAATCATAACATTCTAAACGAATTTCTTTAGAACTTCTCTCGTAAATGCTTGGAACTGCATGTTAAGCTGTTTAATTTAGTTTTTCAGAGATGGGTATGGTGCCCGATGATTGGTGTACAGGTTTTATTGTTACTCTATATAAGGGTAAACAGAGTAAAGAATCTGTAAATAATCATAGGGGCATAACAATTTTGAGTTGTTTTGGTGAAGTATTTACTGGAGCTATTATTCATCAGTTGAAATATTTTTTGGACAGACAAAACGTTACTGGACCGAAACAAGCAGGCTTTGAGAAAGATATCATATTTTTGTATCAAAACAGTTATTGACATATATTAATAAAAAGAAGTGTATGCATGCTTTGTTGACTATGAGAAAGCATTTGATAAAGTAGACAGACTACATCTCTGGATTGACCTTTCAAATAGTAAATCTGGTAAAAAATGCTATGTGGTTGCTAATTTGTTTGCTAAGGCTAAAGCTTTTGTGTTAATGGTGAACTGTCTATCACATTCCTTTGTCACCTTATCACCTCTTCTATTTGCAATATACTTATCAGATTTAAATGCATTTATTCCCGAACATTTTGAAGGTTTACAGCTAGTGCCTGCACTTGCATCAGAATTTATAATTGATGTTATATTATTTAAACATTTATAAATTAATGTATGCAGACGAAACTGTTGTATTAGGAGAATTCGAGGATGAATACCTTACTCGAATACTGTGAAGAGTGTAAGCTTAAAATAAATGTGATGAAAACAAAGATTTTGATAATTTCCCGTGGAAAAATAAGTAACTTATTGTTTGGAAACTAGAATAGAGGTTACATTTGAATATAATTATCTGGGAATAGTTTTCCATATTGCAACTACATTTATTTGACGAGTTGGTTACTCCAATCATTTTATATGGCTGCGATCAATGGGGTTTTGAATCATGTAAAATACTGGTCAAAAATTGTGAAAATGTATCTTGGAAGTTAAACAAGAACACCTGTTTTAATATGATCCATGGATATCTGGGAGTAATTCCTATATCTATACTTGTAAGCCCAATGTTGTTTACTGCCTTTTTGGGATAAGCTGGTGAATGGCACTGAATGCAAGTTGAGAAATATTGTATGAGATCGATAAACCCGTATTTTGTACAAGTAATTTGATCAGATTTGTTAGAAGTAATCTTTTATTTTTTTAAGCAGGATAATTCTTCAACTACTTGTGTTTCTATCATGTCTATGTTCACCTATCTGGAATTCACATAGGCCCACCTTCCGGGTGAGATTTAGCCAGAGTCTAGATACAGATTATTTGCTATAATCAACATTAATCATACCGTAATTACCGTTTGTGTTACTTGTTCCGAATGAGACATCAATAGTAACCCAGTGTGGCGACCCGACTTTAGATGTCAGAATCTGACGTCTGAAGTCGATCTCCGCAGAAGAAAGTCTTAGACCCATAGTCCAGTTGCTGCTCTTCTATGTTCAATGGGGACCTGGAAATTATGAGAAGTGTAAGATGTTTCGACTAATTCATATTATTATGATAGCACTGAACAAATTTAGGTTTGTTGCCCAAGTGGCAACTTTGGGCAACTTTTTTTATTAGCATAATTAAAATAATTAGCATAATCGGTTTAATCTGCATTATGATCCAATGTAAAATGTTACTTTTGAACCAGTGGCTGCAGGAAAAAATGGCCGATATCAAACTGGTGTTCAGGTCCTGTCGGTCCAGTGTTTCAGGGCTTCATGATTGACTTATTATTTTAGTTACAGGTCACGATTAAGCAGAATATGTCAAGGTCGTCAGACATCACGTAATGTAACTGTACGTAGAGTTGATACAGGCACACACAACGAGTTACTTTTTTAATTGTGTATGAGGCTTTGTTTGCACGTTTTCTCATCATTGGGCAGCAGCGAAACATTCAACTTCTCTCAGTGTTTCAGTACGAACTCTCCCCCTGTACAACATTCTCTGGTCGATGAATTTGGATATCTGATGGGCGGGGGCCCTGGGGTAGTGGTTAGCACCGCTGTTTTTCACGCTAGAGTTCGGGGTTCGTTTCTCGGTCTCGGCTTTTGAAAGAAACAAAGATGTTTCTTCCCCATCCACTTGTGAAACTCAGTATTGTGGGGAGCCTCTGTGACCGAGAGGTAGCGTGCTCGGCCTCAGACCTCCAGGGTTTGAATTTCGAGCCCTGTGTCCGGAGGGCAGTGTTATCTGTCACAGTGCGACACGGTTTCTTTCCCATGTAGAAAGGGCAAGATCCCAGCATTAAAATTACACCAAGGTACTGGGGGAACAGGATGTATCTGATGGATATATGTCAGACATTTTTCATATAAGTCTACTCAGAGAATATAATTATTGTCAACTGCACCGGTACAACATCTGTCGCAAAAAACCTCCTACACTGAATCCCCCCCCCCCTACGGATATAAACCTGGATCTCCATAATTGTCGCGCTCGTCTCCAAATGCTTTTGTGGACGGCTGTCGCTCCGTAAGTGTCACAGATCAGAAGCAACTCAAGACATCGCCAAATTTAAAATCCTCTGTCTGGAGGGCAGCGTCATTTCATTCATCTCACCATTCTCAGGAGGTTTCTATGTCCCAGTTCAGCCTATATGTGCACAAAGGTGGCCTAAAACCCCATTCATTTCATTTCAGTCTTAGATGATTGTTGCAATTCACTGACTAGGAAAGAATCAGAGGAAATTCATGTTGAGGAGGGAGAGGAGGAGGGAGAGGACGAAGTCTGGGGGATAGAAAACAATGAACTGTTAGATTTTTTGTATATATATAAATTTATCGTACATGCAGTTTTAGGATGCTAGAGTATGTTTCAATGGTTTGTTATATCTGTGTTGTTCACACCTTGCCAATAACACCCAGGCAGACTGTGTTAATTGTATGGAAAACTTTTTTCGGCAAAATGATTATTTCACTATTTTTATTATAACAGTCATGTGGTGTCATTATTGAAACAGTGATGTGTTGTCATGTGGTGAATATTATGTGGACATCCATCAGCCTTTAATTTGTGTGGCCCACGATACGAAAACCCTTTGTTTCGCCTGAAAGTATAATGCGCTGTCTATTTACGTATGTGGGCCTACTGTAGCCTGTGTGTAGCTGCAGGTTAGACAAAAAATTGAATGAAAATTGCCATCAAATTTTTTTTTACCTCTAATTAATTGGGCCAAAATGCAGTTAGAGCCTATTTTTCAACATTTCTGCGGAATGCCCCCAGCCCCCATATTACATTTAAGGATGGTCGTTCCGTACCCCCCCCCCCCTCCCCCCCCCTTATTTTAGTTTGTATACGGACCTGTAAATGCTTTTCCCATTTGTCATATTATACTGTTTCCTGTGGTGTTACGAAGTATATACCATGCCAAACAATCTGAACTTTATTTTATTTTATATGCATTATGTTGCATGGGAAAAAATGCGATTAAAAAAAGATGTTCTCCTGACCCAACTCTCCCAAGGAGTGGGTAGACTTGGGCCATGTTCGGGGAGACTTGGGCCATGCTGGGAGAGTGGGGTCACATAGAGTATGTCGGTATAGATACATCAAAATCGACACAACAAAATAATAAAACAGGAACAATTTAATTATGAACATCCTAATCGCTATAGTCATGGCTAAAACAAATCATCGTTGCATGGCTCAACTCTCCCACATAGTGGCCCAACTCTCCCTATGTGGGAGAGTTGGGCATGACCATGACCATGACCCAACTCTCCCATAGTGTCCCAACTCTCCCACATTTGACTGTCCCAACTCTCCCTATTCCCGCAATTTTTGTTAAAATCAAAATTACAGAATGGCTTTCGACGATATTGATTCCTTGAATGCCTTGAAGACAGAGGGGTATCATAGGTATATTACACACCACAAAAGAGCATTCTACTATGTGAATTGATATGCTAACAAATTGCTTACCTTCGAGTCAATTGTTTACAATTTTTTCAATATAATAGATTTCTTGATACAAAATCGTCACTGAACATTGGCTCGATAAGCTGGTCACATCAAACAATAGATAATGTATAGTTCATTCGTTAGACGGCAGCACCTAGTCATAATGCTTCACGCTACTGAGATATCGGGGGTGGCCCAACTCTCCCTGTGACCCAACTCTCCCAAGCCTCCCCTAGGCATATGCTTAATCACCCTAGAATTGATACTTACAGAAAAAACCATTTTGGCCTATCATGCATTAAGGTCTATGCTTACTGTAGACAAAATTAGACCATAGTAGGTCGAAGGGTTGTATTGTAATAGTGAAGCAAAAGAACCAAACCGTTTTAATGTGTGAAGTATAAGAATTGTTGGCCTATGTCTACATAGCCTCTAAATAATGATCTACAAAAAAAATATTCATTCATTCATTCTCGTGTTTGCTAACACAATAATTACATTTTATAATCTATATAACGTAACTACTAGACCTACCCCCTAAAAGAAAACTCCTATAGATATGTATATATTTGGGAATACACTCAATTCTGTTGAGTCTAACTTCAGAATAAATTGCATTTATTTATGTCTAACTTTACTTTTTTAAACTGATTAGGTCGTGGGAGTCCTAGGCACTGCCCATTTCAAATTATTGGTCATTTTATTTTGGTTTGCATCATAATCATGACCTTTGACCTGGATCTCTAGTACCATTAGGCCTAACCTCAGAAATTAATTTCTTAGGTCTGAATTATATGAAAATGTGGTATTGGAGATTTGTGTACGTCCATTGGTTTAAGATTAACATTTGGCATTACTCCCCATTGCTAATTATGCTAATTATGTTAATTATGCTAATTGAAAAAGTTGCCCAAAGTTGCCGTCTGGGCAACAAAGATGAATTTGTTCATTGACCTATTGGGAACATAAATCAATCAAAAAACCTTACACTTCTCACAATTTCTAGGTTTTATGGACGGCAACTGGACTACCATAGCATGTATTCAAATGATGCGAAAAGAGCTAACCAAGACATTTATGCTGATAAAAAAAAATAACATAAACACTTCCAAGGGTTAAGTAGATCAGAATTACTCCCTGTGTCTATTCTGGTTGGTTTATCAAGTAACAAGAATAAGGGAAAGACACAAATAACTTGTTCTTCTTTTATTTATTTATATCCAAGTCAACAAGACATAAAACACTTTTAAAAAATCTCATTAAAATCTTATAACATTGCATAACAGATAAACAATTAAAATATAAACAGAACAACATTAATATCAAATAATGAACAATAAAGTCTTGCATTCATTAATAACATTAGAAATACATACATGTAACAACAATATAGCAGTGTTAGGTCGCACAATTTGACTATGAAAATGAGGTATTTTGATTGTTGAGAACTTTCTTGGAACACGTGCAGCAATTAGTTAAATTTATAATTACAGATTTAAAATATGTGGGGGAAGTATGTCTACATTTGTCTTGCATTGAATTTATAGAGACTGAACCGGATCAGCTAAATTAATACGTTTTTATATTAAAAATGCACATATGATTTTGACTGTGAAATAAAAAGTGGACCTTCGAAAAGAAATTCTTCAAAATCACAATTTTTGTGTTTTTCTTTCTAAAACCTGTTATTTTACTGGGAACGTAAAGTATCAGGGATGTATGTTGAACAGTATCAGTGATTATGAAAACATGCTATGTTTTCATAATTGATTACTATATTTCAGATATTAGATTATATTATCTGAAATAGAGATGAATAATCCAGGTATCCCCTGAGAAACTTCTTAGCATATTTTAATTAATATTACCAAATCACAAATGGGTTTCACATCAGTTCGGTATAAAACATCACCAGATATTGAAAACTGATAAAACATGTTACCACACTGGATGGTAACTTAAAACAGGTTTGCCAGCTAGGTCAGTGGTTGGTACAGATTACCATCGCTAGCAATCGCAAGCCTGACGATCAAAGACAACACTGCTCTGCGAAGGCAAAATGCTGTAACTGCTTACTTGATAAGTAAGCAGTTACAGCCTTTTGACTTGGTATGGCATATTGATATATGACTAAATCCGGTAAGAAGTCTGCCAAGAGGTCCTCACGTCCGTATGTCCGCGGCCACCTGTATAAAGTTAATGTTTTACAGTTGACTGCCTCCTGTATCGCCCGATAAAATGTCGAGCAGATCAGGAGCAACTGGAGAGACCTGTCTGCGTTACAGACTTACAGGACTGGGCAGATCGATAGGGAATGTGTTTAAACTCCTCAAAATGCTCAGTTCTTAAGGAATTCAGTACACCCGTAAATGCGAAACACTAGCCCACATTAATAAAATTACGAGTGAAGCAAATTCCACTCTGGGCTTCCTTCGGAGGAGCCTGAAGGCATGTCCCCCTAAATTAGGAAAGACAGCCAATTTATCCCTGGTCAGATCATCATTAGAATACTCTTCAGCAGTTTGGGACCCCTTTAGACAAAAAAACATTGATAAGTTAGAAAAAAATAAAAGATCAGCAGCAAGATTTGTCACGCAAAATTATAGACAAACAGCCAGTGTGACATCTCTCTTTCAGGACCTGGGCTTGACCGACTTGAAAACAAGACGTAAAAATTCTCGACTTGTAAGCATGTTCAAAATTTTAAATGAGTTTTCGAAATTCCTATCAATTTAATCCCAGCGGACAGAAGAACACGTGGTAGGCACAATCAGGCCTATAAACATCTTAGAGCTAACACCACACTGGCAGCGTTCAAGAGTCAGCTGGTTCACTAAGTCTGTCAGTCTCTTTCCCCCCTGCAGCCTGATATTCCACAGCGGAAATGCTGCTGGAGTAACCAATTCAAAGTTCAAAGTATTGTTTTACTAATGCTAATCTGGTAAGACGTCTGCCAGAAGGTCTTCACGTCCTATGTCCACGGCTGCCTGCATAAAGTTGAGCAGGTCAGTCTGATAGCAGTCCCCTCTCTTCCATTCTGACAGGATGGTCATATTGATGTGGTACAGGCTGTCCGTGCGCATCTGTTCCCGCATCTCATCCAGGCGACCTTCCTCCAATCCTAGACTCAGACCCAGCTGCGGTCCATCCTTCTCTAGTTTAGACGCCAAGGAGAACAGCAGTGCTGACCCGAAGAAACCTGCCAACAATGTTACAAAGAGTATACTAATATGTCCATTGAAACGAGCTTTATCATGTTTATGACTTCTCAGAACTTTCCAGCAGCACAATGCAAAAATACTTGATTAAGATTGGGGCAACAGGTGGGTCGGTATTAATCCTTGAACAGCTAAATTAAATAATTGAAATTTTCATCCACTTGAAGTTGTGTCTCGCTACCGCGACACACAACTTCAAGTGGGTGAAAATTATTCATATTTGTTTAACGGGACTGGCCCAGGCTAAAATCTTGAAAAAATCGGTGATTTTATTTTGGCTTCTTAATATGACCATATGACCATATGACCATATGACTAAACATGTCCATAGACTAGAACTGCAAATGTTTAAATTGTTGAACTGCGCATTCACCAGTTAGGCTAGATATAGAGACAACATTCCCGTATTTCCTACTTTTGACATGGTTGTCAAAAATTAGAAATCAGGAATTTCATCTCTAGGCCTATATCTAGCCTAACTGGTGAATGTGCAGCACAAAAAATTAAAAAAATTGCCGTTCTAGTCTATGGACATGTTTACATCATATGGTCATATTAAGAAGCCAAAATAAAATCACCGATTTTTTTATGATTTCAACCTGGACCTGTCCCTTTCATTTGAGACCAAGCATTTGCAAATATTGACGTTTAAACACACGTTTCGTTCCTAAATCTGGGATTCAAACGGCTAAGTGTATTAGAGACGCATAACGTCGCGGTTAAGGGTTAGACCTAGCTCAAAAGGTCATTATTATATTATGATCCTCGCCCATTCTTGGACACTAACCATTATCAGCTGGTACTCAGTACATCTTATGCATATTCAGGATTAACAGTATACACTGATCTCAAATGAAGGTATAGTCCTCACTTGAAAAAATAGATAAAGAAATGTCTATCATTATTGTGAACGGGTGATTAACTAATAAGGGCCTAATCTATTAAATTGAAAAATTGAAATGGATTCACATCAACTTTGTGTCTCGCTACTGCCCCTACTGTTACTCGAAGGGTGGAAAGATCAATGTGTAAAATATATTAACAATAAAAATCGGCTTGTAATTGCACTAGGCCAAAGAAGACTTTTTGATAACCATGACATAAACTGGTTGGAGGGCTGGTCACTCGACAAATTGTAGCATGCACGTTCAGAATTGAAAATACTCTAGATCTTAATATTGTGTTATCCCTTTAACAGCCAAATTATTCAATTGGAATTTTCACCCACTTGAAGTTGTGTCTCGCTGACGCGATCCACAACTTCAAGTGAGTGAAAAATATTCTGATTTGACAAAATGCGGGTCAACTAATTTCAAATCTTGATGAATAATGTCACTTTTTATCTTTAATAGGTTTAAAAGCTGATATGTAATGCGCTAATAAAATATGTAAAAAACGGATATGAACGGCGCCGGCGGTTAAAGGGGTAAAGTAAAGAAATTAAATAATGTGAATTTTTACAATTTTTTCACACGTAGGCCTATACCAGTCTACAGACAATACTGGGCCAGGTGTACATGCGGATCGGATGGAGAAAAGAATCAATTGACACTGCCCTTCAAAAACAGGATTCCAAATTCGAGCCCTGGCCGTTGGTGACGGGCGGCAGCGATCACTATATACACCATGCATATAGTTCAGTATGTCAATAGTAAAGTACAGTTTGAATATCAAACTGTTTAGTTTTTTAATTGGAATTTTCACTCAGTTGAAGGTGTGTCTCGCTGACGCGATTCACAACAAGTGAGTGAAAATTATTCAGATTTGACATGTTTGACAAAATGGAGGTCAACGATTTTGACATCTTGTTGACTGATGTCACGTTTTATCTTTAACATGATCAAAAGCTGTCTTTATTGGGTTAATAAAAAAGGAAGAAAAAAACGGATATATTCGAGACCGGTAGTTAACCCAATCAGTGCAGGAACCGTCTTCATACGTCAGAATCTGACGTCTCGAGACGTCAGATTCTGACGAATGAAGTCGACGACGCACTGAAAGAATGGCCGAAACTGATTTGAAACTAAAAAAAAACTTTGGTCCTCATGCTTTATACAAAACTATTTCAACGTTGTAAGGTTTGAGGGTTAAAGGGACTGACCCAGGCTAAAATAATTTAAAAAATCGGTGATTTTATTTGGGCTTCTGAATATGATGATGTAAACATGTCCAAAGCCTAGAACTGCAAGAAAAAAAAATTTCTGCTGCGCATTCACCAGTCAGGCTAGATATAGAGACGAAATTCTTGATTTCTATTTGTGGACAACCATGTCAAAAATAAGAAATACGGAAATTTCGTCTCTATATCTAGCCTAACTGGTGAATGCACAGCAGAAAAAAATAAAAACTTTTGCAGTTCTAGTCTATGGACATGTTTACATCATATGGTCATATTTAGAAGCCAAAATATAATCACCGATTTTTTTATGATTTTAGCCTGCATGGGCCAGTCCCTTTAACGATGTTTGACTTTTTTAATAACTCACCTAAGTCGTTGTCTGTGATGAGTTTAATAAACTGTTTGTATACATCAGTACAGTCGTCTTCCATCAAGGCTTTACACCTCTTGAGGTGGGACATGGTGTACATCAGCAGATGTTGTCCACCACGCGCCTGACTCTGCATCACACACAGCAAGGCACTATGTACCAGGTACGTCTGGTTCTGCCCTTTACTAGTGTGGGGATGTGATAGGAGGTCAGATCTCTCCAGAAGACGTGGTTCTATACCGTCCAGGATTTGCCATGTGGTGACTCCACGAGCCACCAGGACAGTAGTTATAGCCTGCATAAAGGCCGCGTAGTGATGTGGCTGTAATAAGGGACGCCCAGACAGCCGTGTCTGTACCTTCCTCACAAACCCTTCTAAGTTTTCACGTAGGTTATTAGAGTCTGTATGGAATTCATTCTTCAGGTCACTGAGTACATTCATGGCTCGTGACAGCATCTCCTGTATATTAGACCCTTCCTCGTTGAACTCGATGATGGGTTCCTCTAGAACTGGGGTGTATAGAGTAGTACTGGAGGATTTACGCCGCTTATTATTACTTGTAGCTGCTGAGCTACGACGACTACTAGCACCCGCTGCGGCTTGAAGGGCGGAACTAAAACTAGCCTCAATTGTCTGCATGAGATCCTCCAGTACCTCAATCTGTCCATCCGCTTTCTTCACGAGGTCTTTGAAGATCTGCTGTCCAGCGCGTGCCTCTGCTGGCATCATGTTCACCAAGAGCTGGCTTGTCTTATCGTTATCATGAGCTATCACTCCATCATCGCTGTCTTCAAAGTCGGAATCTGTGTCACCATGTGTGCGTGTGTTCTTATGGCGCTTAGCGTCAGTAAATAGCGAATCTCTGGCCTGTAGCGTCATATGACTGCCAATTGAGCTTGGGATCGGTTCTTCTTTTTTACCATTAAAAGCTCTGATTAATCCCGTGAGAGCTGGATTGGCATAGTCCTCTGCCAAGCGGCCATGTGAGTCTTTGACTCCGGTATCCGCGGACCCTATTGACAACAGCATATGTACCACCTTTGCGTGGCCAGCCAATGCCGCACAATGCAGAGGGGTACGTCCATACTGCGTCTGTTTATCAGGGTATGCATTGTTTTCCAGGAGAATCGAAACTGTGGGGTCATGCCCAGCCTGAGCTCCGGCATGGAGAGGAGTCCAGCCGGTTCTACTGGCCACACTGGGATCAGATCCTATCTGGAGGAGGACCTTAATCACATCTGTGTGACCCATACTGGCGGCTACATGAAGGGCAGTCTGGTCATAGATGTCTGTGGCTGAGGAGATGGCACCGTGCTGACACAGCACACGACTGAGGGAGGGGTCAGTCTGCATGGCTGCCAAGTGAAGCGGAGACTTCCTCTCAGTTCTAGTGGCTATCTGAGGATTGGCTCCATGGCTCAGCAGCAGTGCCAGCAGCTTGAGGTCCCCACGGCGTGCCGCGAGATGCAGAGGGGCGTAATCACCACTTCCCATGGTGTTTATAGGCGCTCCACTTCTAATGAGCACCGCCACCATGTCCACACTGCTAGCGCACTCACAAGCTTTCTGGAGAAGGATGGCCTTCTCTCCAGAGCGGCACATCTCGGGGAGGTCTTCTGGTTCTCGGAGGCCTTCAGACAGACCCTGCGTGTCACCCTGCTCCACCATCAGGATCATTCTCCTGAGATGACGCTCAGCCCTCCGCCGGGCCTTCTTGCCCAGCATCCCACATTCATCCATCTCCACGTCCGACCTCATCTTGTCGCTTGTTGTGCTGAGATAACTATCCTGTAAAAGTAATCACATCACCTGAATATTGTGCATTCAATATGTTAACCCTATCACATGAACTGATTATTTTGAATTCACTCTGAGTTGTAGAATTTAACCCTTTAAGTTCTCACGATGCATTAAAGCATCATATTACATCCCTGAAAACAGACTGATTTTCCTACAACAAAGGGTTTCAGGAATGGAAAGTTCCATGAAACTGGTTTACCAATACATTGCAATTTTTCAACCACTTCAATTCATCTTCATCCACTACAAGTCGAGAATTGCGACAGCAATTCGCGGCTTATAGTGGATGAAGATGACAACGGTGAATTTAGGCTTGAAAGGGTTAAATGTTTTGTTTCGCTAGCGCGAACCACAACTTCAAGTGGGTAAAAGATACTTGTACAGTAGAACCTGATATGACCTTCCACCCTTGTGACACAGGGAAAGTGGCCTTTTAACATGTTTAAGGCAGCAGGTGACTGTTCATAGGAGGTTCCTTTGTATAGGAAATGCCATTTTGGGGAATGGGCAAGTGGCCTTCCATAGGAGGTTGGCTGCTCATAAGAGTGGCTGATCATAGCAAGTTCTACTGTAGTTACACAATTTGAATTGTAAATCATGCAAATTTAATGCTCATTTTGCTAATACACTTTCTATTTTGAAAGTAGTAGTAGTAGTAGTAAATCATTGCCTTACGTCACTTTTCGGCACAAGTGGTCTTTTAAGTGACATTGTAGTACGATAAAAACGGTGTAGTCAACTGGTGAGATGAATGATGTAGAGATAATGATGTGAGGGTGATGGTGATAGGGCATGGTGGGTTATTGCGAACGTTTACCTTCGCTCGCCCGATTAGCATGATTAGGGGTTCCGGCATCTTCCGGCATCTTAACCACTGCGGTATGCACTCGGGAAGATGGGTTCCGGGCATGTCTAGCGGATCTATCCCCAGACATGCCCAGGCGGCCTGTGACTTGGGTCTCGCTATGCAATTTAATGCTGAAACACTGTGGCATTTCGCACAGCTCCGTTATCCTCGGGTCGGATATTTTGCAGGACAAACGTTATGGTTCAAACGGCTATATATACGCGATTAGCTTTAATAATGATTATAGCCCCACACAGCACCTTCTTTACAAAAAAATCTTGCAGTATGTCACTGTATAGTACACATACAAAACTTTTGTACAGTTTAACTACATATGTCATTGTAATGATTGGTTTCACACATGTACTGGCAAGATATCAGCAGCAGACGTCCGACAGATATTTGCCAAATCGTGCGCTCGGAGCTAAAGGCTCTTATCTATCGCTCATTAGAGTGAATGATAGGACAATTTAGCTCAGAGATGATGAAATATCTTGTTTGTCATGTTTGCCCATCAGAGCTGATTGTCAAAATATTTACCCCTTACAGCGCGGAGATCTACTTTAGACGTCAGATCCTGACGTCTAAAGTCCATCACCGCGGTGTGAGAGTAAACATATTTGTAATGGCTGTAGTTATTCAAATAAATCGCAAAGAGCTTGGAAACTTAGACAGTTATGATGATTTCAAATTTAAAAGACCTTTGATTTCCATGATTAATACAAAAATGTTTCAGAGTTGTAAGGGTTAAAGAAGTAGAAAAATTGTCTTCAAGTCAGTCATCCAACAGATGTTGAAATTTAGATGATCCACACAAATTATCCACACAAATAAAATGAATCGGGCTTTAGGCCACCTTTGTGCACATATAGGCTAAACTGGGCCAGGATAACCTCCTGGGAAAGGTGAGATGAATGAGATGACACTGTCCTCCAGACACAGGATTCGAAATTCGAGCCCTGGCGGTCTGAGGCCGAGCATGCTATCTCTCGGTGACGGAGGCTCCCCACAATACTGACTTTCACACGTGGATGGGGAAGAAACATTTTTTGTTTCTTCCAAACCACCCGAGACCGGGAACCGAACCCGAGCTCTGTCGTGAAAGGCAGCGGTGCTAACCACTACCCTAGGGCCCCCGCCCATTATCCCCACAATCAGTGGTAGGCCTACATACGTTTTGATCTGTAGCAAATATATATAGCATAAACATAAATGAAGACAATTGCAAATAGGAAAACAATTTGAGTTGAGCTTTAAATAATAAACTGATCTGATTATGTATAATGTCTATAAATATACCACCTCACGTAATTTGGCCGGTAAATGTTGAAATGTTCACGAAAATCTCATATCAAAGCTCTAAGCAGCATAGATGCCATTTTAATTACATTCAATAATGAACAATTGCTTCTGTTTTTTAAACAAATTTTGAAATATAATATTAATTTAGGTCCAATTTACTTATCAGACTCGGCATTTATAGCCTACCTGTAGCTAGTGTATACATTTCAATAGAATAATGATTCGGTTTTGCTTCATGTACAAGGTCTGCGTCAGAATGATAACCAACTGTCTAATATTATTATAACTGTGGCCAGTTTTATACTGCCCTGAGATTCACCTAATGTGCCCTGAATTTGATTTGACCCGTATTGTTCTCATGCTGAATTCTAAGTAACGCACACAAATTGATTGTAATATGTACATGTAATATGTCTTCACTAAACGCAGGGCATTCTACCCTTATTTATTAATTATGGTAAACAGTTTAATGCTGCATTGTTTTGCAACATGAAGCTTTGTTCTTTGGTTCATTCCAAACGATTGCCAACATACTACCATAGGATACGTACGTGATACAATGTACGCACGTGACACCATGCAGGTTTGTCGACCGTGAGATTGTCCACCGTCTACGACGTCAGCCCAACATCAAACCAATATAGATGCTTGCTGGATATGCCTACAACAGCTGATTTCCATTTCTAAGTGTATGTACGCTTAGGCGCGGGGATACGGTATATATATGATTTCCATACCTTTCCACAGGCTTTCTAGCAAACACGAGACCTTGATCATTTGCAAGTTTAATGTTGGGCCAGCGTCGCAAGCGTGGGCCCAACATTAATCAAGCAGTCGGTCTATATACTGTGCTCTGTATTTGTTTCCCGTAAACGTGACTGCTGGCATATTTTTGGTCGCCGCCATATGCATGCATGTAGCCGATTACCGCCACACCAAAAAATTAATAAAACCAAATATGTATTTGCTTAAGAATGAGAGCGTTTTACATTTATAAATATTATTAATTTTATTTTACTGAAGTATATTGCAGCTTTTTTTTATTGTATGTATTTAGCCTGGGCTGAAATCTGAAACATAAAACTTTGCTCTGCGTTTTAGTGTATTCTTTTTATCCACTTGTTATTATATAATCATGATAATTTGTGTGTGCTGAATTCGCATCTGGCGGATAGCATCTATATTTTGTGTCCTTCGCCTTCAAAATAGCAAAACAAAAAATGGCCGTCAAAACCACATTTTTCTATAGTTTTATTGCACATAAATGCACAATTTCTCGTCTTATGTCTCATGTTTTCAGTCCAAATGGCCTATATTTTACCTTCAAATCCAAAATCATTACCGCCAACATACAAATAAAAGCGTATTTGTATGCATCTGAACAATAATATAATAAGCAACATCTTTTAAATTAAGAGCAAAAGAATAAACGAGGTAATTATACGGCAGATTAGGTTACAAGGTATTCTAACGTAGGTTTAACAACAGTATATTCTGACATGCTTTGATGTGCTTAGTATTTAAAATGACGTTATGATTTTAATTGTAAATATGTAAAACAACGGCCATCTTGATTAAAAATAGGTCAGACGATGAAAAAAAAACAGTAATGTGTGTTTCGGTCCACGAGTCACACAAAAAATATAAATTGAGATTCCCCGTGCAAAAAACCGTGCGGTGTATTTTACATTTTTATAGCCATTTTGCTTTTGTTGATATGAAGGTAAATATGGCGGCCATTTTATCTCTAAAATTTAATAGTGTGTAATGTTTATTCCGGGTCAACTAAGTTACCACAAATAAGTCATATCATAGTCAGTATGTTTATCGGTACAATTCTTTCGACAGACTCCAGAAACAAATTCTCAAATATTGCTTTAATGCGTGACAAACGATAGCAAATACGGGGTGTTCTTTACATTTTGGCGGGCATTTTGTGTTTTTGCTAATTTGAAAGTGAAAGCCAGCTTAGAGACACAGGATTCTCGACATGACAATAAGTCACAACAGCTTATCAAGTGTTATGTGTGGGATAAAGAAAAGGTCTGGCTATCCAGTCTGGCCAAATAGACTGTTTTTCTATCATGTCGCATATCTATGAGTACATCCGTCCGATTGCCAACTTTAATTACCATATATATAATCCCTAGAGAACTGAGCTATTTAATTTGAATTTTCAGTCACTTGAAGCTGTGTCTCGCTACCGCGTTACACAACTTCAAGTGACTGAACATTTATGTGATCGGTAAAAGTCCCAATATATCAGTGTTTCACAACTTGAGGCATAGTTTTACTTTGAACAGTTTACTATGCAGGTGCTAATAAAAACACAGAATGTCTACTGTACTAATAATCGACATCAGTGCCCCAAGGGTTAACCCTTATCCAGCTGGGGCCCTACAGTTTTCTTGCGAATTTCAAACACAAATAATTACAACTGATAATGATGAGATATTTTGTGTAAGATGCTCAAATATTTTCATCAAGATGATAGAGATATTTTTCGTCAGCCGCACTGGCAATTCCAGCTACAAATGAGTGTAAATACTAGCCCACTGGGCGCACGACGTTGTTGCACGTCATTGACGTTGATTCAACGTCGCAACAACGTCGTGTGGCCAGGGGGGGGGGGGGGCGGTGGCGGGGGGAACGTTGACAATTGAATTCAGCAAGACAATGGCAATTGCTTCATGAATTCGGTGCATATTCACGATTAGGATAGTGGACCTACATGTCACATTATTACAAAATTAGAACACCTGTATAGCCTGTTATTACCGCACGCTGGAAGCTATAGAGCCTACATTTCTGAAATTTATTTCAACATAATTCTTTCGATTCACTGTGGGTATCCATTCACAGCCCACAATAAATAAAATCTAATTTTTTAAAATATTTCAACATATTTTGTTTCACTGTGGGCTGTGAGTTGCTACTTTGGTAGCAATTCACAGACTAGCCCTGAATACAAGGCTATTCCGCCCGAGATGCAGTTTGGGTGAAATAGATTTGTATTCAGGGCTATTCGCAGACCACAGTGAAAAAAACAATACAATTTTATAAAATATCCAGGTCTTTTCACCGAGCTGACTAATACAACGAAGTATGGGTGAGGGGGTCTTATATAGCCTTGTTTTCACCGAGTGACGTCACTGCGTTTCACAGAATGAAGTATGGGGGAGGGGTGTTATATAACCTTGTTTTCACCGAGTGACGTCACTGCGTGTCACAGAATAATGCTTTAAATTAAAAAAGACACATTGAAATACTGTACTTTTGGAACATAATAAAAAAAATTATTTTCAGGGAATCTTGCAAGCCATACATCGACCTCGCCTATTATACAGCGGGTGACTGGCAACTTCCCCACAAACATTGTAAAGTCATCTGACCGTGTACATGGTGCAGTCACAACGTTTGTGACATGCATAGACTCTGCTGTTTAATCGTCATTATGTTTGATGGGTAGGCTATATATATTACCTTAACCCTTTAACCGCCAAATAATTTAATTAGAATTTTCACCCACTTGAAGTTGTGTCTCGCTGACGCGATCCACAACTTCAAGTGAGTGAAAATAATTCAGATTTGACAAAATGGAGGTCAACAAATTTTAAATCTTGCTGATTAATGTCACTTTTTATCTTTACAGGTTTACAAGCTGATATATAATATGCTAATAAAAAATGTAAAAAACGAATATGCACGGTACCGGCGGTTAAAGGGTTAATATACCCTGATGACATCGCAATTGAGGCAGCCCGGTCATGTCGGGTAAACTGACAGCTGACACGGTTTCACAATAAATTTAGTTCAATCTGTAAAAATATCTCAAGCAAGACATGATTAAGACGTGTACAGACCGTTATTCTTGCCTATGGACAAGAACTGTTGCTCGAACGATTCGATTCGAATTGTAAATGTCTGTCCATATTGAACTGAGAATAACTGTTCATGGAAATTAGGCTGTTAACACTAAATGTTATTGACACAGCTAGAACTAAAAACTAATTTTAAATAGGACAAGAAAAAAAGTGCTGAGAACACGAGTACCCCTCCTGAGTTGACACTGACATGAATCAGTAATTCGGTATGCGGCGCTTGGTGCACCGTGGTAGGTGCCAGGACACGAAAATAAGGGACGATTTTTTTGCTGTGTAACGTAGTAAATTGATTGTAAAAATATAAGCGACAGGTTTCCTACCGTATGTCGTCGTAATGCTGAGGTTATCGTGATTCTGAAGTAATCGTTCACCTGTTCACATAATATTCATAAAATGAATCTATAGAGTTATCCAGAGGTGTGGGGGGGGGGGGGAGCTCCCGTAGGACTCTTATTATATTGCGAATCTACTATTTGTTAAGAATATGGACATACAAATATATGACTAAAGTAAAATAAATGGTTCTACACGTACACAATACAATTACCAACAGTTCATGCTAAATACTTGAAAGTGTCAATTTTGTTCACAAAATAAGGAGTATGCACCACAAAAATATAGTGAATGACGACAAAGCCATTGTAAAATTTACAAAAGAATTAATATACCTCCGAGATTTTAGATTACTGAATTTGAAATTATATCCATTTTTACTGGACTATATTTTATGTGATTAAAGGGACTGGCCCAGGCTAAAATCATCAAAAAATCGGTGATTTTATTTCGGGTTCTTAATATGACCATATGATGTAAACATGTACATAGACTAGAACTGCAAATTTTTATAATTTTTGTGCTGCGCATTCATCAGTTAGGCTAGATATAGAGACGAAATTTTCGCATTTCCTATTTTTGACATGGTTGTCAATAATTAGAAATCAGGAATTTCGTCTCTATATCTAGCCTAACTGGTGAATGCGCAGCACAAAAATTATAAAAAATTGCAGTTCTAGTCTATGTACATGTTTACATCATATGGTCATATTAGGAACCCGAAATAAAATCACTGATTTTTTGATGATTTTAGCGTGGGCCAGTCCCTTTAACATTGTATTATTTTCTGTGTGTGTTTATCCGTTTATAAATACTAACGTGTTATGTATGATGTACTTCGAGTACGAAATAAATCTGCTTTACTATTTAATACCTCATCAGCAAGCACGACACATCGACCCCATCTTGGACCAATGTTGGCCCACCGTCTTCGACGTCGGCCCAACATTGGTTCAACATGGGGTCGATGCGTCGTGTGTGAAAGTCAGTCCTCGATGGCCGGTTAGATAGCCTACAGTCACCATCTACATACGCGTACCATACCATCACATTCGAATAAACATTTAAATTGAAGCATGGTAAATGTCAACTCACAGTTTTCTCCAGCAATCGTTTGATATATTTAGGAGCCATGGTGTACGATTAATGACCAGGCCTATGTATAATTATGCGGCATCAACACCAGGTATTACGTCTAGCTTTCACGTTATACCTTCGCGATCTACATCATCAACAAAGTTCTGTATGCATATAGTGTATATATAGATGTATCAATGGTATAAATTAAATTTGTTTCACCGGTGATTCAATACATTGATGCAACATTGCGCCAATGCCTATGGCATTGGCCCAATGTTGTTTCAACGTCTTGTTATTATGTACGTGTGTGTTGATAAGCATCAAACCGACCGTACGACGTCAACAACCGTATCTAATCGACGTAATTAAAATAGGCATCTCCATATACATGATATATAATTAAAGCAGTATAAGTTTCAGAAAATTGATATACAAAACAATTTCAGCAAAACTATGTTATATTTGAAAGGGAAAAAATTACACGGGAATAATTATATTATAATTAGAAGGAAAAAGAGGTTCTGGGAATTAAATAATCGTTCTAGGTTGCTGCGCTTGTTCGGGTATGTTAATAGGCCCGGATTCTCTCTGGACATTTGATAAAGCTCAATTACGTACTATTCATACCAATAATATATGTTCTGTGATAGCCAACAGGTTAGATGCGGATGTGCTGTTTGTTTAGTTCTCTCAAAAGTATATTGTTTTGGGATGTGGCGGGCTACGGGGGGTTGGGGGGTGATTACACAACAAACACGAAGCATTCACCCAATGCCGGTACAATGTTAGCCCACCGTCAGCATTGGGTATTTGTTCTCGTGTGAGATGTCCATACACATGATACAATTGGCTGGCCATGAGATGTTTTCATCGAAAAATCAGATCGATTTTCAATATTACATGTATTATTTGATTATCAATGTGATATATTTAGGGGAGCCTTCGTAAAACTGGCCATGGATGCCAGAACCATCATTCTATGCCTAAGATCAAATGGATTATAATCACGATAATGGACAGTGCCAGGCCGACAAAGGATGTTCAGCCAATGCTGTTTTAATGTTGGGCCACCGTCTGCGACGCTGGCACAGCATAAAACCAGCACTGGCGCAACTTCTCGTGTTTTCTGGGAGGATATCTCCACACCCAACAAGAATGTTCCAAACAATTATTTAACATTGCATGTATATAATGTATGTGGTTAGACTATTGTCGTTTTCAATGCGTTTTATTATCCGATTAAATCACTGTTAACGCTTGTGTTTCAATATTTAGATTTGCAAATGTTCGGTGTTAAATTAAACAAATAAGAGTAATGTTGACCCACTTGATGTTGTGGATCGCGATAGCGAGACACAACATCAAGTGGGTGAAAATTTAAATTAATTAGGATAGCGCTTTAAGGGTTAACAATATGGAACCACCTGTAAATACTAAAACCAGTTCAACACTTTATATTGCCGATAATCTCATACCATATGTCCAGTATTATTGTTAATAATTTAGTAAGTTTATAACAGATAAAAATAAACATATAAGATGATAAATTGAAAGAAGACTAGATGTACACTTTTGACATGGAAGATGTATAAAATAATTTATGTATGCTAAGATTTAGCATACTTCTTTTGAATTAATGTAATAGTAGATAACAAATAATTATGCCAAAAGAAAAGATAACATATTGCTACATCGAACAAAAACTGGACATGACAAGAGTCTCTAAATTCTTGGTGGCATTAAGTTAAGGAGAAAGAACGAAATTTGATATATATGTTAAAGTTAGATTTTTCACTGTTCGAACAAACCCCATCGTTGAGGTTAGTTCGGGATGGGGTGGGATGGGGTGTGTCTGAACAATGTTGGATGTACAGATATTTTGTGGGGTAATCTGAGAAGTCGAACTAGCCCCATTGGATTTGTTTTCTGTTCGAACAAACCCCACATGGATGTATTTTGAAAAATTCTATATTTAGAACTAACACCATAGAAGGCAGCCTAACGTGCAAAAGAGATTATTAACTTTTGTTAGTGCACTACAACTATAGGAGTTTAAACTGTAAGGTTTAAAGGCCAACATTGAGCAAAATAATATTTTTTGCGACAACAAAAATGACTATTGACCCCTCAAAATGAAAAAGTATTTTTTACTTTTTCATAATTTGTTTTAAAAAATTCCTTTGAACATTAAGTCAAGGGCAATGATACAGTCCCTCACTAGGAAGTAGCACAGAACGAAAACACATACTATCAAAATTATGGCCACTGTACTGACCAAAAGACTGCGCGAACTTGCCCCGGTTTCCCCTACAGCGCTCAATATATTTCAAAGGCATGGGTGTGCAGTGGCGTATATAGCACTGTACACTATGAAGAATCCTTGACGTCTTTCTATAAGAGTAGGCCATAGTCCCACGACTTCGGACTTCGTTCTGTCGCGATATTGCCATGATTGTGCAGAAAGCTACGTGAAGATGTATTTACTCACTCACATTTTGGCTACGCTACTATTAGTCATTGGTCCCAGTTTTACACTCTCAGCGCAGGGACGGACATTACACAGACGTCAGATTCTGACGTCTAATGTCGGTCCCCGCACTAAACATGCTATAAATAGTAACAATTTTATAACCGTAGATCCATAACAAGACATTATTATGACCAAGACATTTATGATATACACTCTAAACAATATAGGCTCTTTAGAAGGAACCCTAGAGTACTATTACCATGCAACCCCAGGAGAACCCTTGCAGGATTCTCCTGGGGTTGCATGGTAATAGTACTGGAGGGTTCTTTTGAAAGAACCTATATTGTTTAGAGTGTACATGTACAAATATTTCAGCGCCTCAAGGGCTAATGCGAATGTCTAGTAAAATAAAAGGTTATTACATTATGCGTTTTCATTATTTTACGGCAATGACACACTTCGCGTGTAAACAGGGTGTGTAGTTTCTGTCCTTTAATTCATGCGATATAGCGTATTTGGGGAATCATTGTAGAAATACAAAATAATGCATTTTTTTAAATTGTCTGAAATTGTCTTTTTTTATTTAAAGATCGGCACGAAAAAGGTGCGTCGCCATAATATATCGGAACGTATAAAATTGGGAATTGGAACCTATATACACCATGTACAGGGCTATTGGCACCAACAACAATGCGGACACATATGATGCTTTGTTCTTGACCTGACATGTGCAAACTAAATTGCACGCTGCTGTTTCTTCGCGAATTTAAAACGAATATTATAAAACACCAATCTGATATTCTCAGAAACTCTTACCTTCAGGCTTTTTGACGATGTCCCAATCACCACTGACCAGTATACATGGCCACATTTGTCTTCTCAGGTGCGTGATCTCTTGGCAAGCACGATATGCTAGCAGGATAAGCCAGTGTTGTATTAATGCTGGCCCAACATTATTCCAACACTGGGTAATAGTCTGGAACTAAATAGGCAGCGTGTGCATTGTGCCGTGACGCTTGTACGCATGTATCAAACAACAGGTACGTATCATACTTCATAGGGTTCTGTATATACTCAGTCTATTATGTAATCCCCAATCATGTCCGGGCGACCCCTCCCCCCCCCCCCCATGTGCACTCGGGCGGTAAATTCTGAGGTCACGGAACAAATCTTTTGAACAACGTGACACTATTTTACAATAGTTTTCACGTCACCCAGGGTCGAATGTATATTATATAAAGTAAAATATTTCGATTTACTTTAGCAAAGTTTTCAATATATATTTATTCTTAAGAAACTTGTAATTTGCGGTGTTTGGATCCATCGTGCAGTGATCAGTTATTACTTGATTACTCGAGCTAGTAAAATATGTTTCTTCTATTCAATGGTTGCCTAGCTTTATGGAATCTGTAAAACTTAACCCTTTGACTTCCAGGCCGGAGTGCATGCCAGGATCCAGATATACTGGTGTAGGAGTTCTATTTTTTGTCATTTAAAGCTGGAATTGCTAACGCAATTTCCAGCTACAAATGACGAAAAATACATAAATGTAGTATATATTTGACGAAAATTTGTGTCATTTTATGGTTACGTTCATTGACGAATGACGACGGAAATTTCCGTCATGTATGGTAGTGAAAAGGTTAATAGCCTTGATTCCAATATTGTCACCGAGCTGGCTAATACAATGAAGTATAGGGAAGGGGTGTTATATAACTTTGTTTTCAGAGAATTAAGATAAAGTCAGGTAAAGTCTCATTTTATATTGGACTGCTTGCATTTTAAAAACCTCGAAGTAAATCATTGATCAAAAAAAGTTATACTATCCGCTCATCACCCATTACATTTACAAAAGTAATCAACGGTGCAAACATACTAGAATTGAACAACCTTTGTAAATATAGCCATATAGTACAAAAATCCACCAATTTGTGTATATAATAACACTGTATTAATGTCATTAAACTCAGCTACCTTTCTTTCCATGTGTGTTTACATTTACAGATACTAGTATAAACAAAATATTGCCTATGGTGTATTGGTATACTCAGTACACATCACTATATTATACTGCTGTCGACTACATGTCCCTGTAGAGAAAAAAGAAAAAAAACAAGAAACAAATGCTAGCACAATATGCACTGTTTTGGAAGATGATGCCCTTCTATAATGCTGAGCATGTAGTTATTATGGTCATTCCAGTTTTTATATTATTACCATATCCGGAACATACATGCTTATATGCGTTATCCCCATGATATTTATAACTTCTTTTATTCATTCTGAATAATCACCATCACTAATGCGAGTATTTTTATGATGGGGCTATAATTCAGTATTTTCCCCACGACATGCCTTGAGTTCAATAAGTGGTTACTAGCTACGATCGTATAGGGTGAAGGCTAATTGTTGTAGGGAGTGTGCTATTAATCTACGTGATTCATTCCCAGCAAACACGACACGTTGAAACAATGATGTTTTCATGTTGGGCCGGCGTCGCAGACGTTGGGCCAACATTAAAACATCATTGTTTTAACGTGTCGTGTTTGCTGGGTTGTCTGTATGTGTGAGTCTTTCCTAAAGAAAAGACGTTCATCCAATGCTCGTTCAATGTTAGACCTGAGTCGCAGATGGTGGCCCAACATTGGTGTATCATTGGCTTAACGTTTTGTGTTTTCTGTGAAATGATTAGGCCCAACTAAGTACTGCAGGTGATTCAGCTGAATGCAAACCCGGATGCATAGTATCGATCAAGAGACTTTGCACCAATGATGGTATACTGTTTGACCCGGGTCGAAGACAATGGACCGGCATTAAAACAACACATGGTCAATGTTTCTTGTTTTTTGTTCAGCAGTGTTCATTGTGATAATATTTAGCGGCAATAATATAATTATTGGGACTGCGCGGCGACTATCTATCTATATTTATATAACGCAGCTTCAAAAAAACATAACTATAATGATAAACTAAACATGATAAAAGCATTGAAAAGTGTCACGTTTTTATACGTCTAAGGTCAGATCAACACATATTTTCCAGCCACATCTATTGTACCCATGCGGACCACAGTGGAAATAAGTGCATTTGCATATAAGATGATGTTAAAGGTGATCTATCACCCCTTAAATGGTATGAATAATTATGTCCTTATATGGGGTGATTGGCCATCATGTGACCCTCTCAGAGGGTCACATGATGGCTAATCACTCCATATAAGGAAACACGTGTGCCCCATCTTGTGGCAACTTTGATTTATTTGTCACAAATGTATTCATACTATATAAGAGGTGATAGATCACCTTTAACACATCAGTATTAGGCGTTAAACACGACCATAGTGGGGCCCTTTATATCGCTTTTTAGAGGCAAATCCTCACTTTCCTCACTTTTTAAAATTCGTATTTCCCCAGCAAACACAAAACATTTGTATAACATTTATACAACGTCGGCCCAGAGTCCTCGACGTCGGTCCAACATTGCAAAATGTTATACAAATGTTTTGTATTTGCTGGGTCCCTCACTTTTTCAAAATTATTGTCAGTTAAACTATCACTGGATAAGTAGAGCCAATTATCATAAATACACATATTCATTGATAAATTTACATGCTGTGTAGTTTGAAACGTTTCCAAAATACCCAGAAAAGACGTTGGATGTGTGTCCGATTTGTTCAGCTGCGTGCTATCGCCATCGCCATGAATGGGAGGTCAGTGTCAAATAATGACATCAGAGACTTGGGTTATATAAAGCGGGACATCTGCTCATAGTTTCCAAAGAAGGATAATGGCAAACATCGCTGATATTTAGCATAAACTGGTCTGAAAATATGGTGTGTAATTAGCAGTGTGATGGGGTTAGGCCAGAAAAACACGGCTTCTGAAGCAAAAACACTAGTCTTATGAGCTAGCTATGTGAAGTATAGGATAAAACCCGAGGAGCTCTACATTCTTAGCTTTGAAAAGGGCCGAGGCCGAAGGCGAAGGTTTTTTTCAAAGCTAAAATTGTAGAGGTCCGAGGATTTTAACCGACTTAAAACACATCCGACCATAATGAATAACCCTCATAATCAACAGTTCGGTCGCGCCTGACTGATTATAGTACTATAGGCCTACCATTATAATTGTTATGTACTTGATGAACAATAACTCTCCATTCCCGGCTTAGAATGTCGTGGTCAGACAAAGAAAATAATGTAGTGGTGTGTTTTAACATAGTGGGATGTTCACCCTCATGGATAGAACACAACTGCATGTCAATTACGTATTTTATTTACTCTGCTCGATCTACATATTGATGTAATTTATTTCGTGTTGAATCCTTGGCCTGTCATTTACTGGAGTGCAACAGCAATAACAGACTCTGCTTTTCAAGTACGCAGTTTGATTTACTGCTGGTAGTTCGATCCTCGGGCTGGGCAATTACAACACTGTTACAATGACGCCCAATGTGGACTCTTCTTGCATGCATACAGTGCACTAGCGGGATATTTTAGGTCTTTAGCCATCACTTTTACTGTAAAAATGCATGATGTATGAAGAAAAATAAAGAAATCAACGCACGAGTCTGTTGAATGTTTCTCGGGGACGAGCAACATTTAACAAACTCCCCTCTCAAAAATCTGCTCGTCCCCGAGCAACATTCAACAAACTCGTGGGTTGAGATTTGTTCATTTTCCTGCATACATCAGGCATTTTTACACCCGGCTACATACTTAAGTAGCCGGGTGTGTGTGTGGCGGAACAGAGTGATTACCACTCTGGTCATTGAGCTGAATCTTTAGCTTAACTGTAGCACTTAGGAATCACGATGGGTCGGTGGCTCGATCCTCGGAATGGGCAGTTTTGTTACACACTTACTGAAATAATTATTCAGCTATTTCTTATTGCAAACCCAACAAGCACGATTCGGAAACCCGATGCTGGTTTAATGTTGTACCAGCGATAAAGGTGGTGGCCAACATTAACCCTTTAACCGCCGGTGCCGTATATATATTCGGGTTTTCATTTTTTATTAGCACATTAAGTACCACATTTTAAATATGTTAAAGATAAAATGTGACATCATCCAGCAAGATTTAAAAAGAGATCACCACTATTTTGTCAAATCTGAATAATTTTCATTTACTTTAAGTTGAGGATCGCGTCAGCGAGACACAACTTAAGGTGGGTGAAAATTCAAATTGAATAATTTGGCGGTTAAAGGGTTAACATTAGGTCAACTCGTTGTGTTTACTGGGAAACATACAGATTTCAATGTTAAAGAATGAATTAATGAATAAATGAATGACTAAATGAATGTATGGACAGAAGAATGAATAAATGAAAATAATTAGCAGATAAATGAATGAATGAAAGAGCGAATGGATTTATAAATGAAAGAAACGCATGCATGAATGGATCAATTCATGAATACACGAACGAACGAACGAACGAACGAACGAACGAACGAACGAACGAACGAACGAGCGAACGAGCGAACGAACGAACGAACGAACGAACGAACGAACGAACAAACGAACGAACGAACGAACGAACGAACGAGCGAGCGAACGAACAAACGATGAATGACGGATAAATAAAACAATAAGTGAAGGAATTGGTCAATGTTCAAGAATGAGCTACTTGTTTGTTTAATTCTGATGATTTGTGAATACATCAACAACGAGGGTGAAAATAACCATCCACATGTAGGGCTTAACCACCTCATAACTCACACGTTTTATATGTACTTAAAAAACGAGAGTTTGTTGCATACCTCAAAAACCAATAAATAATGACACTTTGTAGTCTAAACTTCCTAGTACAGCATTTGGAACAGGTCAAAAAAGAAGTCGCACTTGAACATGTTGAACATGCAAAAAGAACACACCAGCTAAAGTATAATTTTTATGACGCTTTTAAAGAGGTTGTGACGTGCGGTCTAAATTATCAGTCCGATTACGCGGACACGCCTAATCAACTGTTAATCTCCTTAATATTTTGCTTGAGATTCACACCAATCAGTTTAGTGTTTTGGGCCCTCGTGATCAAACTGTCTGTCATGATTTTCCGTGAGATTACGGCGTGTACCGTCATGAGAGCCATACAGAGAGGTGTGACGTCCTGGACTATGATCTCATTCACTTGACCCAGATATTAGCCTCCCGATCGGTCGAGAACGCGATCTCGACCAATCAGGAGGCTAATATCTGGGTCTAAGTGGTGTGGAATATCTGCCCTGGACACGTTCGCTCTCGAGTCGATGGGCAGCTTGTCGTATTTATTTGTTCAACTTTAACCACGTAATCGTCAAAATAAAACGGCTGGATTTGTCATAGGCAAACCTATTTACTATTCAAGTACAAATAAAAATAAATTTAGACTACAATTTCCAAATTTTATTCTACTTCCACTGCACGATAATGGACGTATAGATAAGGTTATGAAATAATTAAACGTGAGATTCATTCCAGAGGTAAACATTATGTTGATGCAATTTACCCTGAACCTTATATAACAGTGTTGAATGCAAAGTTGGGTTCATTAATATCAACACATATATCTTATTTATTGACATATTCGTACTTTTTTGGCATGTCTGGGGGTATATCCCCTAGACATGCCCAGAACCCCTTATCGGGCGAGCGAAGGAAAACGCTCTCAATAACCCACCATGCCCTATCACCCCCACCCTCACATCATCATCTGTACATCATTCATCTCATCAATTGACTACAACGTTTTTATCGTATTACAATGTCACTTAAAAGACCTTTTGTGCCGAAAAGTGACGTAAAGCAAAGATTTACTACTTTACTACTACTATTCGTACTTTATCACCAATTAGCAACATGATTAGAGCCTACTCGGTAAGGCAATCGGTAAGTAAAGAGTAGGCATTGTCCCTGTACATGTCGGGCTTCTGGCTGGTTCAATACTGCCCCAGAGTTCATGAAGCAGCTCAATCACGCCCTTACCCAAGCATTTCCAGTGATTTTCCACCTTTATGGGTCAAATAATGTCCCTTCACGAGAATGTTGCCTATCGAAGTGATGTCCTTTCTTTCACACATCTAGGTAATTTGTGAATAAGCCGCACACTTTTAAATATTTATAATGGCTGTAGACCAATAGCATTATCATAGGCACTCAAATGAAGCGGAAAGAGACATTTATGATGATTTCAAATTAAAAATAACCATTTGGTATCTTTGTTTTATACAAAAATATCTTTAAGTTTAAAAATACATCTATAATGTAATCATACCTAGACCTCGAGGCCTAAGTCGTAAACGGAGCGACCCCATTTACGACTTAGGCATCCAGGTCTAAATCATACCCAACCACACCCATAATATCCATGGATTAGTCAACGCAGTGGATCTGAATAAACACTGCGCTGGGGGATTGAAAGGGTTAAACATTGTTTGCAAGGATCACTTAGAGCACATGCTATGATAAGAGACACCCCTTCCTACTTAGCGAGCACCAAAACCTATATCGGATTAACGTTGGGCCACCGTCGCAGACGGTGGCCCAACGTTAACCCGACATAGGTTTGATATCTCACTGGGTAAGTGGTTCGTTCTATTACCTGTGCACCACGTCAAGTCTCAGTACAGTGGGGGTGATATGCTATACTGATCACTGTACTATTAATAGGTAAATACTCTGTTGGCTATTACGTGTTTTGTTGATCCACATTACGTATACACCTATATCATACACAAGTCTCGTGGTGGCCTGCACACTCCTTACATGTCAGTCTACAGTACTTTGAATCAAGATACGATACTTCAGTAGGCCTGCTGTGCGACCACACCGACGGATCTAAACATGGCCCCCACGGAGAAAGCAAAGAGATCACCCACTTTGCTGTGCCCTATATGTTTGGAAGCATTCAGGTAAACATACGATAAGTCTATTTTAATTCAAAGGTATTTAAATATATATCAAACCCCTATTGCCGTGCACATCATGCTTGTGTACTATGCCAGTATGGGTTCTAAGTTTTTAGCATTACCATAACTGCTCTTCAACCTGTATGTTTTAAACTAATGCCCGAATTTATCATCAGTGTCATTCAGAGATGATATCAGTGTTATATGAAAGTGAAATAGGCCTACTATATGCATGATTATAGTTAATAATCTATCAAATATGCATGATGTTCCCACATCTCAAGTTACAACTGGTGCATGGAAGGTTTCTGTTTTCACTCAACTCATTTTGGGCATTATATACCATGTATACCCGGAAGAAAAGCTAAAATTATTCCAGGTACATTTCCAGCCCAATAAACTCGAGACATTGAACTATTGACAGTTTAATGCTGGGTCACTGTCTCCGACGCTGGCTCATCATTCATCTTTCATTTGTTTTCTGAGATACTTATTATTACATAATGAATACTTTCTCAAAGTGCAGCTCATATAATCAAGCCAAATCTTGATGAAATGATCTGAAAAACTACAGATCAATTTCGCAATCACCTTTTATTTCTTAAGTGTTGGAGAAGAATGCGTCTGGAGGATATGTACCTGAACAATTTACACGAGGCACTACCGTCTGCCTATAAGCCTGTGCGTTGTACTGAAACAGTTACATAGAGAATGAAAAACGACATCGACCATGTTCTTGGCAGTATGGAAGGTGTGCTGCTAGTTTTGCTTGATCTGTCAGCTGGCGTTGACACGTACCATTCCATTCTGCTCAGACGTATGAACATCTACACTCTAAACAATATAGGTTCTTTGAAAGGTACTCTTGATAATATTACCATGCAACCCTGGAGAACCCTCGCATGGTTCTTCTGAGGTTGCATGGTAATAGTACTGAAGGGTTCTTACTAAATAACCTATATGGTTTAGAGTTCACCTGGGTGTGCCCATGACTGGTTCGACATACCCAACATGCTGTTGTAAACGAATCAATCTCCGACCCTATGAGCCTTTCTGTGGGAGTCCCATAGGGCTCTGTTTTAGGTCCCAAACTATTTAGTATTTACCTCCAGAAATGTACTCTCCAGAAACGCCTATAGTCCTCTTGAAGGGGTTTCACATCTACGCTGATAACACTCCGATATATGAAGAATTTGACCTATATGATTTGTCATCTTCCCTCAAAACTCTACTGACCCTACAAGAATGGATTAATGAGATTCGTACATTGAAACGTTATCTGCAGCATATACATGCATATGAGCAGAAATGCAACGTCGGGAGTGATAAGAATGGATGCATGAATGAATGAATAAATAAAAAAATGAATAAATTAATCAATGAATGAATGTATGCATGAATAAATGAAATAATGGGGTGCACTATGCAGTCCATGTTATTGTACAATATAATCTTCTTAAGACGATTAAAAGAACTGGACACATTATTCATGTGCAAAATTTGCGTATTTCTTATTTCTGACATGGTTGTCCAAAATAAGAAATCATGAATTTCTTCTCTATATCTATAGCCTAACTGGTAAATGCGCAGCACAAAAAATAAACAAACTTTTGCAGTTCTAGTCTATGGACATGTTTACATTATATGGTCATATTAAAAAACCAAAATGAAATCACCGATTTATTGATGATTTTAGCCTGGGTATGGGCCTTTAGCACGCCTTGTTACAAATCTGAAGGGCAATTCGATAATGTTAGCTTGTACTTTGACAATTGCATCATCACAATCTACACTTGTAGGCCTAATTCGACAACGTCTCGCATGGTATATCTAGTGTTTACAATTGGGCCTACCTGACCATTTAGAATGTCAATGTTGCGCCTTTTAGGATAATTCATACCAGCGTGTCTGAATGTAGCTAATTTAAATGATTCATAAAAAATAATACAGGGCACGGTAAGTATTTCATCGTCGATTTCATTGCATAAAAAGCGAGCATTGTGATCGCACATGTTTTTCTAAGCGCTAAACAATGATTTCAAATATTAAAATACAAAAGTGTCAATATGTAATCTCATCAAATGTTCTAAAAAAAAATTATTCTGCTTATTTTTTTCAGCGATCCTCGCATCTTACCATGTGTGCACACGTTTTGTCTGTCTTGTCTGGAAGAATGGCTAGATCACAACAACTGTAAATCATCTTTTGAATGTCCAGTGTGTAAGGAATTGGTCCACATTCCCGAAAAAGGGATATCCGAACTGAAGAAAAATTTCATTGTTGAAAATTTGATGGAGGAAATGGAAGACAGTGTTTTTAGTGTTCCGTTAGTGGTGTGCGAGTACAAAAAGGAATGTCGTAATGTGGCCAGTCATGTATGTCAAGATGGATGTGAAGCAATCTGCCCTGGCTGCGTGGTGGTGCATGCAACTGAGAACACGGATCATAGAATAGTGGCCGTAGAAGGAGCAGATGTGACTGGACCATTGTCATGTGAAAAACACCCGAACGAAATTATACATCTTTACTGTCAAGATTGTCAATTGGCAGCTTGCAGTACCTGTCTCTTACTAAATCATAGAAACCACAGCCTCATAGAACTAACAAAGCAAGCAGAAATTTGCAGAGAAAAACTCCAAGTGATGATATTGGAGATGGGTAATCACCTAAAACAGTTAAATGACCATATGCAAGAACGAGAAGTGCACAGAAACAATTCTGAAAAAGATATACACTTAATGAGGCGGAGAATAAATTCCATAGTGGATAACATGCATCGAAAACTAGATGAGAGACGAACTACACTTTTAAATCAACTCGACCAAATAAGCGTTCAAAGAGATCAGATTGTATCTAATGCGAGAAGAAAACAAACGTCTGCAAGTAATCTTTTCACGTGTCTGCAGTCGTCGGCATCTTCGGTTCTTAAAAATGGAACAGACATACAAACTATTGATCAACATAACGACATTCTATCAAATATGAGAACTCTTAACAGAACGACTCTTCCAACGTTCCACTGGGACCCTAAGATAACTCAATCGTCTGTAGAAGAAAGGGTATCACCTCTTTCTGTAGCCAATATTACAACAGGAGTACAGTTGTGTAAGGTATCAGAAAAGAAGCGATCTTCTTTTGTGCGCTTACCAACAACGCAAAATACATCTGTATTCGGCATAACAATATTAGATAACACGATATGGACAATCTGTCATCACAATCCGCATCTCTATAGTCTGAATGAGGCCTCTAAACAATCTGAGAGCTTTCCTATTGCTGGCATGCAGGAGCCAGTGAGCATTGTGACATTCCCCGCTCAATCATCACAGATGGTGATAAGTGATGCCGCCAAGAAACTGTTATGGGTGAAGGTCGACAAGCCAACAGGATGGTGGCAAATAAGCTACCAAAGATGTCAGAAGCTATATTTCCATCCCGCAGGATTAAGTGTTCATGATGGCAAGCTCTTCATTAGTGGGGACACCGACCGTAGCATACACATATTAAATAATTTTGGTCAGGAGATTAAAACAGTTCAAATTGAAGCAGATGTACATCCATGGAAAACTCTGTCTACTAGTCTAGGATATATTGTTCTGGATGCTAAGACAAAACAAATAGTGCTGTTAGATAGTCAAGGGAAAGTCAGAACAAAATATATCGGACGTGCCGGTTTCCATCCTTCTGATCTTGATTTTGACCTACAATCTGGTATATATGTATCAGATTGGAAAAACAATAGCTTACTTCATTTAAGTCAAGAAGGCGTTTACAAAGAAGAAATTTTAGGAGAAGCTCAAAACATATTTTATCCGACCAGGATATGTATTGATAAGCAGTCTGGTTGGATGTACGTGTGCCATTGTGATGATCACGACAGACAGAATATTGTGACACTTATCAAACCCTCAGCCCCATCTGTGTCACAACTTCCTGTGGAAAATAATATTATGCATTTTGGTGTACTTTTTGTATCACGTTGATCAGATTTATTTATGTTAATGAAACCATGACATTTGAATTATGATAATTATTTATCATAAGATGGTACTATTATAATCACTAAATTCTAATCATTTCTTAGAAATACATTACACGTACACATATATATATTTGACACAGTGGGTAATTTTGTTGTTATTGTGTTTTGCTTTCATATAGAGATTAAACATATAGAATAATACAAATATTATGGTAACTGTAATTATTGGTGTATAGAAAGCAAACGCAATACAGATTAGAATAAAGTTTTCACAAGTTAATTAAATTATTAGATTATGTAATTGCATAAATCCTAAACAAAGGCGATGTCAGAGACGACTAAACAATACAACACAATGTATTTATTTGCTATTTATTCAAATGTTATTGCTTAATATAGATACGATTGAAACAAAAATATATATGAAAGTCATAGAAGCCTCGCGTTTATAAAATTTTCTCCACAGACGTCAGTAGTAGTGGCTTTTGTGGATACGTCTGCAATATTAAGTATATTGTTGGTTCAACGTTTATGCAAACTTATTTATAAAAACGTAAAATAATTTAGTTGATAATTGTTGCAATGTATCGACTGATTGCATTTTAAACATTTGGCCTTGGAACTAAGTTGATGTAGTAATCTGGTATGTACATGCATAAATTTCATGGTTAAATATTCAACATTGCACATATGATTCCGAACAAAGTAGGTTACTATTAGGCCTACACATGCTGTTCTTGTGTATGTTTACAATTTTTTTTTAGTGCAAGTTAATAAATTTACACATACATTTATTCGTTATTTATTCTGTGGCGTGCAATGGTCAAGGAGGGGATCGTGTACAGCGGTACCGTGTACAGCTATAGAGGGGTGCTAACGGCATTCCCACGTGCTACATTTATAAACTAAAATGATCACCCTGATTGCGCACAAGCAGAATAGTAAGTGCATCTGTTTTAACCCTTGAAGCCCTGAAATATTTTTGTATTAATCATGGAGACCAAAGCGTTTTTTTCATTTAAAATAATCATACAAGCCTTAGTTAGCTTTTTCTGGTTCATTTGAATACCTATGTTATGGGTCCACGGCCATTCTAAATAATTTTTACTCTTACACAGCAGGGATTGACTTTAGACGTCAGAATCTGACGTCTACAGACGTCAGATTCCGACGTTTAAAGTCGATCCCCAAGCTGTGGGAGATAAATCATCGGAAACTTGAAAAGATTATCTTTGGCCCCTTTACTACCTTCACCTAATTTCAACATTGCTTATAAAGTATATTGTGCTAGATTTATAGATTTTCCATCATTTGCATGTTATTAATAATGTCCGGTTTCCCCAATGAATCAATTAAAGTGACACATCACTTCAACTGGTGATTGTCATCTTTTTTGCACAACAACAGCATCCCATTTTGGTACCGATACGTATATCTTGTCTTTTTATACATACTAATATTATCCGTGTAGCGTTATGTCATCTCCAATTATTTATGATCACCCCCTAAATAGACGTACATCTACATATTGTTAAGAGGTTTCGCGGTGTTGTACACTTCGTCTCTTGCTAAAGCTTCGGGGGACATCAACAGTCGCATCTTCAACCTCACAATTCAGCTGGGACAGTTTCATATTCACCTACCCAGCGTTTGTAGACGTCATCTTCATGTATTCAACAAACACTGTATACATTGAAAATATGCTGTTATAATGCTGGATCGCCTTTACAAATGATGGCCATGCATTCAACCAAAATAGACAAAATGAAATGTTATGTGACTCGATAGATATAATTGATAATAGGTTGGGCGATAATCCCAATAATAACTCAGTAAATTACAATATATCTTGGTCGGCCCCGATTGCTCATTCGTATCGACTGGGGCTTGTGTACCTGGAAGAACCAGGTTCGGATCCCGATCGGGCCGGATATTTGTCATCGTGGTTGTGCATATACAGAGCCTCAAACTGTTCAAAGGCATGGAGTGTACAGTGTCGACTAAGGTACTTTGCACTATAAAGAACCCTTGAAGTCATTCAAAATAATAGTAGGGTATAGTCCCGGCTTCGGGCTTCCTGTTGTCGCGATATTGCCTCATTGTGCGGAAAGCGACGTAAAGCAATATTCGTTTTTACAAGCTTAATTAATTAAATTAAATAAAAACATCTTTAAATAGACTAATAAAATTCAATCAACAGAAGCACAAGAAAACACCATGGATCACCGGAAGTATAATTTAAACCATCAATTAAAAAAACAGGCTGTACAGTACATTAAACAACTCCTACAGATTCACAAAATTATACTACCTTCAAAATGAATCCTCACATTTACAATAAAACTTTAAAATCGTCAGTCAAGCTAGCTAAAAAGCATTACTACTTTTCCATTTAAAACAAATGTAAAGGATATAAAAAACAGAGCTGGTCAACTATTACCAACTTATAATGTAAAAAAGGTAAAAAAAAGTATAGCTAATGAAATAAGAGCGCACTCGACAATAGCCCGCCGCCATTATTGAACTTGAAGTTATCGCACCCACAAGGTCAAATTATTGACGAAGAATGCGAAAAATCACAATAATTTTTTTTCAGCCGTTATTGGACTTGTCTGAGAACTGGACATTAGTAGCATACATAACAAATTTGAGCAGGATACATGAAAAAATGTTCAAGTTAGTGCACAAACAAAGTCTAAATATTGACGAAAAATGCGAAAAATTACAATAAATCAGCTATTTTGATTTTGTTTTCACCCATTATTGAACTTACCCGAGAACTGGTCATTAGTAACATGCAAAAAATTTCGGCAGGATACATGAACAACTTTTTAATTTATCATGCCCGCACGGTCAAATTATTGATATTGTAAAATGCGAAAAAATCACAATAAATCAGTCATTTTGAATTTTGTTTATTAGTAACATGCATAAAACGACGCCAAACTTCTTCAATTGCAATAACCCACCTTTTTTAATAAAAAATAAAAGGCGGGCTAATAATGTGAAGTCTAATTTCAGGTTAGTGGGAAATACCCTCCCATCAAAACCATGGCAGGAGTTTTTCAGATAGCCATCTTGCCAACACCTGAGGTGGCACTTGGCACTCGCCATTATACACAGACTGTTCTAAACATTCCAGTGTTTGAACTGATATTGAGAAAGCTGGTGCGACTGCAGTAACAGCTGACCACTCAGCAATCACCAATGTTGCCTTGATTCTGACCCACTGACTCAGACAATGAACCAGTTTTAGGCCAACATTGAAGCTGCACCAAAGTAAGGTTGACTGTTTGTCCTTGATCTACAACCTCGGTTCAATATTGAATAAAGATCAGGTAAATGTATCATGTTTGCTAGCACTGTATATTTCTGTGACATGAATCATGCTGCCTTCTTTTCCAAGAAACCCCTTCTACCCCACTCCTTCCCAACAGGTGGTCTTGGGGATGGTTGATCTGATAAGTGTGTGCTGTCAATGAACAATATTAAAATAATCTCATAAATTTTACATAGTTGAATGGAAACATGTCAGAAAAAAACTTTTGGACTTGATAAGGTGAATAGACTATTCTTAAAACAAGAGCACACTCGATAATAGCCCGCCGCCGAATTATGATAAAGAAAGTAAAGACGAATGTCATCACGTAAATAACAAGGTCAAATTATTGACGTAAAATGAGAAAAATCACAATAAATCGGCCATTTTTTTTTTTCAGCCATTATTGAACTTGTCCAAGAACTACTTATAAGTAACATACATAACAAATTTGAAGAGAATATGTGAAAAACTTTTCAAGTTATCGCGCCCACAGGGTCAAATTATTGACGTAAAATGAGAAAAATCACAATAAATCGGCCATTTTTTTTTTTCGGCCATTATTGAACTTGTCCAAGAACTACTTATTAGTAATATGCATAACCAATTTGAAGAGGATATGTGAAAAACTTTTCAAGTTTTCGCGCCCACAAGGTCAAATTATTGACGTAAAATGTGAAAAATCGCAATAAATCGGCCATTTTTTTTTTTTCAGGCCATTATTGAACTTGTCCAAGAACTACTTATTAGTAACATGCATAACCAATTTGAAGAGGATATGTGAAAAACTTTTCAACTTATCGCGCCCACAAGGTCAAATTATTGACGTAAAATGTGAAAAATCGCAATAAATCGGCCATTTTTTTTTTTTTTTCGACCATTATTGAACTTGTCCGAGAACTGGTCATTAGTAACATGCATAACAAATTTGAAAAGGATACGTGAAAAACTTTTCAAGTTATCGCGCCCACAAGGTGAAATTATTGACGTAAAATGTGAAAAATCGCAATAAATCGGCCATTTTTTTTTTCCGGCCATTATTGAACTTGTCCGAGAACTGGTCATTAGTAACATGCATAACAAATTTGAAAAGGATACGTAAAAAACTTTTCAAGTTATCGCGCCCACAAGGTCAAATTATTGACGTAAAAGGTGAAAAATCGCAATAAGTCGGCCATTTTGAATTTTTTTTCAGCCATTATTGAACTTGTCCGAGAAGTGGTCATTAGTAACATGCAAAACAAATTTGGGAAGGAAACATGGAAAACTTTTCAAGTTATCGCGCCCACAAGTAAATGTTAACGCCGACGCCGACGCCGACGACGCCGAACTTCAATTGCAATAGCCCACCTTTTTTAATTAAAATTAAAAGGCGGGCTAATAAATACACTTTTTCTTAATATTGGATGAGAATTAAAACGAGAAATAAACGTTCTTTGTGATAAAAACTTTAGTCAATTTTCTCTGACAAATGAGATGAAAACTTGACTTTGCAGCTAGGCCTATTAATGACAAGGATTTTAGAAAAAATATTATAGAAATTAGACAATAGAGAAAATATGGAATAGATGGAATTTCTAACATTGTTATAAAATCCATAATCGATAATCTAATTATACCAATAACTATAATAATTATTAATCAAATGTTGGGAATTGTTTTTTTTTAGATAAATTTCAAATTGCAAAAGTGATATCTTCCTTTAAAAAAGGAGATCCCACCCTATTGACTAAAAAACTTCTCTTCTCTCACATATCTAAAAAATAAACCAACCGAGCAAATATATACGTATTTTGAAAGTTTAAACCTGTTCTTCACAGGGGCGGATCTAGGTTTTCAGTTAAATTTGACAGAAAAATATTTTACTGTAAAGGGGTCGAGGGGCCCACCCCGGGGAAATGTTTGGTATCCAAAGGTTTTCTCATGCAATCTAAGGCATATTGGGCACTGTTTCTCACTCAGTATATCACCAAATCACAAGGAAACCCCTAAATAAGGTGATGATTTTTTCTGAGGGGGGAGGGGGGGTTATACCCCCAAATCCCCCCTTTGATCCGCTACTGCTTTAAATATCAATATGGCTTCCGTAAAGGACATTCCACTGAAATGACATCTATAGAACTTGTGGACATACTTTTATCCTTTATGGATACCCATATTGACATATTTTTGGACATTTATTACGCAAATTAAAACGTTATGGATTATCCGAAAACTCGACTGGCTTACTAAAAAAATACTCAGAAAACAGAACGCAATATATCAACTTTATTAATGTTAATTCAGTCCATCAAACATTTCCACTGCTGTATCACAGTGTTCAATACTTGGTCCTAACTGTTTTTGATATATGTGAACGATCTCCATAATTTAAGTAATTTGTTCCATTTTATTCTATTTGCTGACTATACAATTTTAGTAAAAAAGAAAGGCATCAATACTAATTTAATAAACGGAGAATTATCTAAAATATTTATCTGGTTCAGAGTGTATCTAAATCAAAATATTCTTTTATCAGCCACAGAAAAAGTAACCAGAAATAGTATTTGATGAAAACAAAATGAGATTGTCTCGATAATTTTAATGTTCGCGGATTATTAATCATTATAACATTTAAATCAGAACAACCATGTAGATCACATATCATTAAAAATATCACGAGTAATTGGTGTATTGACAAGACTGAGATACTTTGTACCAGTAGATATTTTATTCCTACTTTATAAATCACTTTTATTGGCACATAATTATATATCATGTATATATAGGCCTACTATTCTTTGCTAATTTGCAGACGCAATCAACTACAAATTACAAAACTACAGAACAATGTCTGAGAATAATAACGCTTAGCAAAATCTTTGCACACTGTGATATATATTCGAAATAAAAAAACTGAAATTCTATTACAAATATCTAAAAACATTATTTACCTCGAATTTCCAATAAAACGATTAATCATTAAAATAATACCAGGAATCAATAGGTATACAAAAGTCGCGTTAAACACGATTTTGCTAAACATACTTTCCCGTATACCAGAAACCATAAACAACTGTACGATAAATATAAAAGAAAAAATAACTACCCACAGTATCGGAGGTATGTCAATGTACGTCAAAACCTTTTATCAACATTTTACAATTTAGAATGTAGTATCCCTAGTTGTTATGTATGTATATATGACTTATAATGGTATATTTAATTGTATACATGTATGCGTTTGTATGCTGCGTGGGGAGCCAAGAGGCAGTATCTGCATCTGCTTACTTGTACAGCGAGGAGCAGTATTCTGTTATTAAAGTGTGCGCATATATGTGTCTAAATGTGAATGGGTATGTCGTCTCCTTGGATATTTAGCGGTAGGAGCAGTATGTGTGTGCGCTATATGTGTATCTAAATGTGAATGGGTATGTCGTCTCCTTGGATGTGTAGCGGTAGGAGCAGTATGTGTGTGCGCATATGTATCTAAATGTATATGTGTATGTCGTCTCCTTGGATGTGTTTAGGGGTGTATCTGCCATCATAACAGTTCAATAAATGCGTCCCTTTATTTCTTGAACTGGCATGGGCATGAAGAATCTCCGATCAATTTCACTTGCATGTATACATGTGCTATTATTATTATAATACATTTTTTTTTTGAGGTGGCGTCCACGATAGCGACCTATATGGTCTTAGTGGCGGTCTTCTGATCAATTTTAGTGATGTAGGCCTAGTTGTTCTTTTTTGGTGAAATAAATGAATCTGAATCTGAACCTATCTATCTTATTGAATTTGGCTTACCACATAACACAGGTAGACCTATAAGATATAATGTAGGCTAAAATATGAACAGGCTAAAATTGGAAACAGTTGTGCTGTAAGTTGGATAATATATGATGAGACGGCATTTGTGGAATTTCGTCTGAGTTGTGAATCTCTGGTCATATTTACCACAATTTAGTATGTATTTAAAAGCTGAATGGGGTCTGAATGAGTAGGCCCCTATTAATAAATACGTATGAATGAATGAATGAATGAATGAATGTATGAATGAATGAATGAATGAATGAATGAATGAATGAATGAATGAATTTTTTAGGCTATCATTGTGAACATAGGCTAAACTGGGCCAGGAGAAACTCCTGAGGATGGTGAGATGAATGAAATGACACTGCCCTCCAGATACACGATTCGAAAATCAAGTCCTGGCGGTCTGATGCCAAACACGCTACCTCTCGGTCACAGAGGCTCCCCACAATACTGAAAATTTTTTGCGAAAGTATGACGGCTATGCATGTTCCGGTAGGCCTACCAGCAAAAAAGGTAGAATATTATGCTTAACATTATGCATTCGTGATATCAGTCATAATAATGTTGCACTAATCCATAGACGACCTGTTAATGCTGGCCCACTATTTGTGACGCTGGCCCAACATCACGCGGGTCAACGCATTGTGTTCACTACGTGGGCCCCACCGGCATGCCCGATCACCATACTGTACCGTAGGCCTACTAATCTGGGCCTTAGCTGCGCATTTTTCAACAGATTGTCTGCAGTGTATCACACTGTATGCCGTCAAGCTCTTAGTGTTTTATCGCCCATGTATATACAGGTGACAATGCATCGAAATTCTCACTATTACATTATACCACATTCAGTAAGTCATGTTTAAAATATAGTTAATAATTGTATTTAATTATTTGATTTGTTATTATATATTTTACATTTTAAATGCTCCGATAAATCGGCATTCGGTCACAAGTTGTAAGTCTCTTTACAGAAATCACCTGTCAAGAGTCGGTCACAATGCATTAGTGGCATTACGTGTGCATGACGTGTCGCTCTGACTAGACTGACACGGTAGTTAGGAGCGATGTTCCTTACAAGGTAACAACGCTGAATTATTTTTGTTTAAACCATGGAGACTAAGGTTTTTTTTTCAATATGAAATCATCAAGGACATCATAAATTCTTAGTTATGTGTTTTAGGTCCATTTGACATATTTGAATACCAATGTTATGGGTCTATTGCCGTATAGAGTTAAGAAATAGACTCAATTTTAATTCTTTCAAATTCAGTGTGGGGACCGTCTTTATACATCAGAATCTGACGTCTGTGGACGGCATCAGAATCTGACTCTACAGACGTCAGATTCTGAAGTGTAAAGACGGGCCTCACACTGAAAGGGTTAACAGTTATGCTGTGACTTGTGCGTTAAGATACATATGAACCTATCTTCCTGACAGCAAGGCTACGACCTCGGAAGCAGCGAGCCTTGTGTGGGAATATGTATGAACCCAGTAGGCCTACTAGGCTGAACACGAGACGCTCGCCCAAGGTTGTTTCAATGTTGGGCCAATGTCGCAGACGATTTTCGTTATTTCTCAGTCAATTCTCAACTGGTCTACATTACTAACTAATAACTATCAGCCTAACAGATCGTCTCACTGCCACTCACAGAATAGGCCCATATTTTAAATTAATTTCCATTCAATTTTCTGACACTCTGAGTCAAAAAACTCTCACTCTTGACTCACGTCTAGTAAGCCTATCTCTGCACCAAGCAATTATGGAGCATGTCATTGAAAACAATTTATGAAACCTTAGAATCTTTCTCAGTCAATTCTAGGACCTAAACATTTGAGTAGGCCTAATCCCAGGGGATCCTGGGGAATACCCTCCGAAAATTTCGAAATAGTGACACTGAACATCGATTTTGAAATGGTGCACGCCACAAATCTTGCTGTGGTACACATTAAGCCTATATAGGGGAGACCGGGGCACCATGGACACCTACTTTTCATTTGGATTTACTTTAAATATTTTTGAAGCGCAATAACATATTATCGACCAATATGTAACACTGGACTAAACTAATGTCTGACTGGAATACAATACATGCATTCATATCGGATGTTACCTAAAAATCAATTTTGAAAAAATCCAACAAATGTCCATGGTGCCCCGAGCTCGGGGCACCATGGACATGAGGGTGGGGTACAATGGACATGTCTACAGGCATGTTGGAGGGACTTCCTGTGTCAATCAACACATTTTTAATAAAGAAATGAAAAATTAAAAAGTAATATTTAAATGTGGAGATCTTTATTTTGGGGGTAATGAGATTAAAATTTTTTTATTTTCTCTGAGGACGGGGCACCATGGACATTAATGCCAATAATGGGGAACCATGGACACGTCCATGGTGCCCCAAAACATGTCCATTGTACCCCGTCCATAGTGCCCCAGCATGACGATTGTTATAAGTGTAGCTTTAACTAGCTTAAGGTAGAATCTTCCATTATCGCCCATCGTTCTTGAAAAAACACAATTTTCACTAGCTACTATGTGATTCTTCTTTTAACTTATTTCCAAGGAGTCTTTAATGTATTACCAAAATCCGTGTATCACAAAATTTTACTTTTATCCTTCAAAAACACATATTTCGCCATAGCTTACACAAGCCTTGATGAATCACCACCAATTTTTCTGCTGAAATAGAACAGCTTAAAATCATTCCCTAGAGGGTTCTTTTGTTAGAATTGGACAACGCACTTGGCCAAAAAGACAGATGTTTATGGTGCCCCGATGCCATGGTGCCCCGGTCTCCCCTACGCTATATATATAGGCCTACATTATATACCATATAAAATCATGGTTATATCTCCATTAATATGATTAACCCAACATTGGTTCAACCTCTCGTGTTTGCTGGGTATTTATTAAATAAAAACTTTTCAATGAACTGCACTGGCTTTGTCACTTGCAGTGATTATGGCATTGACCGAAACAAGTTTCGTCTTGGACGAAAATGACGACAAGCAATTGGAGCAAATGTGTACCAGCGATGAACAATCCACCGAAGATTCTGACAAGAACGTGAATGTAGTGACGCTCAAATACAGATGGCAGAAGACCACCGCCCTGTATGCCTGTTTTATTGCATTGGTAAGTACCTCATTAAAACAAAACATGTCTAAGACGCGAATTTATAAATCAGCTCATAAAGGAACCTGACTACCTGACCTATAACCTGTGCAACAGTCCTCTTATGGCTTTTCACTGAAATTTACGCTAGAGACGGATTTTCTGTCTACCTGACCTAGGCCTACCTGCTGCACATATAACAAGTCTCCCAATTTAACCTTTCTTCCCCCTATTTTACATAAGATGGCCTCGCTGTGTCAAGCCTTGCTGCCGGGAAGATCTGGTTCACAAGTGAGAGGTGCAAGTGAGCCATCCGACAACACTGCTAGAGGTGACATCCTCTAAAAGATGGTGTTATCAATGGGTATATCATTATCATGTATATGGCCCGGGGTATAGGGCCTGTTTTGGCTGGTGATTTAATCTGTGGTGTTCGGCTCCACCTGGTGATCAAAACTGAACTGATAGCCAAGCAAACTAGAATACCAGAGCCACCTAGTAACTACTTGTAAACCGTCACACCAACAGAAATATATATTTTTTATGCCACACTTTATTTGATTATGATCCGATGTTGGTGTAATGTTGTCCCACTATCTGCGACGCTGCTCCAAGATTAAAGGGACATGCCCAAGCTGAAATAAAAAAAATCGGTGATTTTATTTTTCAATTCTATTCAATTCGGTAACTTCTATAGCGCCTAAATCCTCGGAGATGCGAGCTCAGAGGCGCAGAATCCAAATCGAAACCAGCTCAATGTCGAGAGTCAAAGCGTAAGTCGTCAACTGGGCGCCGAATCTCCGAGGAATTAGGGGGGGAAAGCCGAATCGAAAAGAAAAGTCTTCAGCATTTTTTTAAATGGCTTATTAATATGTCCATATGATGTAAACATGTCCATAGACTAGAACTGCAAAAGTTTTTAATTTTTTGTGCTGTGCACTTACCAGTTTTATTAGGCTAGATATAGAGACGAAATTCCCGTATTTTTTATTTTTCACATATTTGTCAATAATTAGAAATCAGGAATTTCGTCTTTATCAGTGTTTATATCTAGCCTAACTGGTGAATGCGCAGCACAAGAATAAAAAAACCTTTTTAGTCTATGGTCATGTTTACATCATATGGTCATATTAATAAGCCAAAATGAAATCACCGATTTTTTGATGATTTTAGCCTGGGCCTGTTCTTTTAAGATAACATCTGTTCAAGGCCTCGTGTTTGCCAGAAGGTGTTGAAGATATCTGACTGTTTACTTTCACTCTACTCTATTCTACTGAGTACGCTACCCGTTTTTTTTAATCTATGTGATTATCTATATTATGTAGTTATCTAATTTGTCATCTATGATCATCTGCCATTCAAAGCCAAAATGCAGTATATGCTTAATTTAAAGCAAATACTGCTTTTTGGCTTTGCAGGTAGATATCAGAAATCCATATCATCTAATGCAAACTTGTTTTTATATTGACCAATATCACATGACTGGCATCATAATATGAATATACAGTTAGCTAATCACGTAGTTTTAAAACATTTTAGCCTTATACAGTGTTATAGCACAATATGTAATAAATCAATTAGTCTTCTAGATTGTCAGGTGTCCACTGGTAAAGTATATAATCATAAACTCAATACAATGCAATGGAATGCAATGCCATGTAATATAATGCAATTCAATGCAATGCAATGCAATGCAATGCAATGCAATGCAATGCAATGCAATGCAATGCAATGCAATGCAATGCAATGCAATGCGAAACAACGCAACACAACACATATGTATACATATACACATACATACCATTTATTTATTGGTTGTTAACACAGGGAGTCTGTACCACAGTTCATCAGCCTACTCTTGTCAATTTGGAGATTCTTCTGCACACGGACATAGCCACTGTGGGGGCCACATATATCGGTGGCTCACTGGGGTACATGCTGGGGGCTATAGCCAGTGGTGGGGCCATGGACCGCTATAACAGAGAATTTTTGTTTGCTACATCTGGCGTTATTGTGGCCCTGGGAACTATTTTACTACCATGGTCACCACATATAGGAGTGTTTGGAGTTATTTACAGTGTCAGAAGTATTGCCATGGGAGCCATTGATGCAGGTAAATGTAGTAACAAGTGATTATTAATTTCATGTTGGTATTGAAAAAAAAAAATGTTTGACCTGTTACCAATAATGCTGATTATTAGAGGCTATTAAGTATAATTTATAATATTCACATTTTAAATAAATACATTTCATGAATTAGAATGTATTATGAAATAAACCCAAAATTATACTGTTAATTCAATTATATAATAACTTCATGTAAACAAAGAAAATCACATCTTATTGGAATAATGCCTTAACGTGGAGGATTTAAACAGCTATCTTTATAGGGGAATTAATCATTTGAATAGGGCTACCCTCACATTTTTCATGAAATTGTTGGCTTGAGAATACACTGCCCACCAGCGTAGAAAACCACAGCTTAAATAGCTATGTTGTCCAGCTCTGACGCCGAACCATGCGGTTCGCATCAAACTCGTGTTACATGTTGACCAACAATCAGGAATATCTTCCGCTATCCAGTTATCAGTTGTTTAGTGTTACTTTGAGCTGTGAATTGCTGCGTTACCATGGTTACAGGGGCGTGCACAGCTTTCTGATATAGGGGGGTCTCAAGATGTAAAAGCTAGAACAAATATGGAAGTTCCGGAAATTTTTAAAAATCTGCAGCTCAAGATTTGTGCACACCCCTGCGTTTATTCCACCACAAAGTAAATTGAAATAGTCTTATTATACAAACTTTGTCCGCTCACATATAATATATATGTATAACATGTGCATAAAAAATAAATGAAAAGTTTGAAAAGTTATTATTTAATAAATTGCAGTATTCTTTCTCAATTTTAACCAAAATATCTAGTATGGCGCATTGATGCTTAAAGCTCCGTTAAACATGTTAAAATGTTTTTTATTGTGTGTCATTTTAGGTGGCCAAGCTTACCTTCTGAGTTTATGGATCAACAGTGTCCACAAGGACCCTCTGATGCAGGCACTACACAGCCTCTGGTCTCTGGGTTCCCTCATCGGCCCACTTCTAATCACTCCATTTCTGGTACCTCTGCCAGAAGATTGCACTGATGACAACTCTACTTTACCATATCTAAACTTAATCACACCAGGCCTCACCACTGCCACAAATGGAGTGACCTCTACAGGACCAGTGGACTGTGATAGTGTCGATGTGAGCTTTGTTCGTTACGGGTTTCTCGTAGTGGGAAGTGCATCAATTTTAGGCTCTGTATTTTTCTACATATTGTTCTTTGTCGAAGGCCCGTCAATGAAACTTGTAAAAGTTGTATGTCCTGGAACAAAGGATGCAGAGACACCTGACATGACTAAAAACTTTAAAATATTTGTTATTGTAATTATGGCAGTTTTCTTCTTCAGTTACGCTTATATTGAGGAAGTTACTGGTGGATTTGCAGCCACGTTTGTTGTGAAAGGATTTGGTTGGGATGTTCATATGGGAGGCATCTTGACATCTGTATTCTGGGGATCACTTGGATTTGGTCGACTTATTTGTATTCCTCTCTCAGCTCTGCTGCGACCTGCACCAATGCTTATGGGAGGGTTGTTTGGTATTTTACTAGGTCTTTTGCTGATAGGTACTTTGTCCCACATTCACAACGCAGTAATTTGGGTAGGATTTGTATTATCTGCTTTATTCATGGCGCCCATGTTTCCATCATCGTTTCTTTGGCTGTCAATAAATATGAATGTTAGCGGGGTGACTTCCTCTATCATGTTGGTGGGGACCTCACTCGGTTCCATGTCGGGAAATTACTTGGGGGCGCTCTTATTTCAGACAGTGTGGTACATGTGGGTTATTTTACTACCAATAATAGCCACTATATTTTCAATCATGTTATTACTAGTCCTGTTCGTGTCCACGGCACTCTGCCTGAAGCGATCTCCACGTGATACCACAGCTTCCCCGATGGATGTGACAATCATCACAAATACTGGTGACGTCACACAGACAAGCAGAAATGCCACAGGTAGTGGAGAGAGCCCAGAAACGTCCCTTCTCTCTAATCACAAATCCACAGCTGATCCTGTGAAAGATGATCTCACAAAATCTCCAGAAGATAAAATATCAACAGAAATAGATTCTTGTCTTGTCTAGGGTATAATATTTATTATGTAAGTAATCAGTCATCCCAGAATTCGTCCCCTTGAATATGAAAGGGTGTATCTGCCGCTTTGTTTCATATCCAAAGGGACGATTTGTATATCTAAAAGTGTCATTGTACAGTGTTTAGTAGGCCTACCACATTTACCACATAAGATACACAGATAACTATTTATTGTTTCTGTGTGTGTGTGGTAATTATAACAATATAATTAAATATACTTATGAAATGTAATTCTGTGTCAAGTCATCTTTCCTTTGTCCATTCTCTTGCGAGTGGAACAATTGCGGGCTGGGTGTCAGAGCTTCACTGGAGACGATGTGTCAAGTGTGCTTTCTTAAAACCTGATTATACTCCTTGGTGTATATCCTATCTCCGCTATCCATAAACAGTATAACCATCAAGCCTCAGAAAAGACATACAGAACTCTGACACTGATTTAAGGGATAATTTAGTTTGTCATCCAGTGTTTAATGATCTACTGTTGTGTTGTGTTGTGTCTTATATAGTTTACATGAGAATAATTGTCAACTAATCAGCTCGGCAACAAATATAATAATATTTAAAGGTATGCCATTGTGTTGTTGTTATTTTGTTGTTAATAAATTTTTTTGTGATTGAAAGTTTTTTTGGGTTTAGTTGACAAAATTACCCATAGTGGGTGTATCACTGTCCATTGCTGTCTACATGGATAAAAACGAAGCAAGAATTTTTTAATCGAGTATTAGGGCCTACAATTTCTAAATGAATAATTATTTTGAAGATTGAAATTACCGTGGTTAAATTGTACTCACTCTGGAACTTAGTGTGAAACGATTGTGACGTTTCGAGCAAACAGAGAGCACCTTCCATGAACAGAGAGCAGGGGTGCCAGCTGCCACCTATCTACTGATCTATGGTCAGATCATTCCGGGACCACCACCATCTGAGCCGAATCACCCACCCTGATCATTGCGTGATCAAGATCTGCTGAAGGCAGTTCGAATCGTCGCAATCGTTTCACACTAAGTTTCAAAGCGAGTAAAGTTTAACCACTTTCTGCATGAATCTTGGACCCTTGAATAACATATTCTCTACTATTGAAATTACCATTTCTATATATTGTTAAAAACGAGACAAAAAATATTATTATAGTACAGAAAATCGAGTAGTGTATGCTCAGGGGCTAAAAAAACGAAGAGGGACGCCATATTATTACTAATATATGAATCGATGCGCTTGATAGCTGATAAAAAAAAACTATTTATCTATTCTTTTTATGAAGGAGGTCCTGTCGTGAATGCCAGTACTGACCTATTTTACATAGCTTAAATTATTGGGTTGTTAGAAAATAAATCTCCTACTTACAATGTCTGCCCCACTAAAACTGCTTCCTTTTCTGGACAAGAAAAGTGTTGTATCGGTGCAATGGTGCTTCTTGTATCCATATAGCTGTGAAATTGTATTGAAAATTTATTTCTGACCGAAGATGTGAAATCAAACAGTCTTTGTGTAAGCCACTACAATTTTTAAATGTTGTAGTGTTTGTCTTTCATTGTACTAACTCCCACTATCCCGAAACTATTTCCCATTCTTGTGTTGGTTTTACAGCTGCAAATTTTCTCTAGCTCTTATAGTCGTATTTTCCTAATCTATGACACCTTACAAATATAGGCCTAGTTCTTTGTCTCTATTTTATTTTCTTAATCTCTCCATAATTTTCCCCTTTAACGAAATTATTATCGAAATTACCTTCAATTTAGTAATCATGTCATTAACCGAGACAGTGGACGAAAATGATGACAAGCATTTCAAGCAAATGTGCACTATTGATGATCAACCCACCCAATATTCTAAAGGATCATTTAGTGGCGCTAAAATACAGACGACAGAAGACAGCCGCCCTGTATACCTGCTTTATTACATTGGTAAATCTGCCTGGTATCACATCAAAGCAGAAATTACAGAACTTATAAATCGAATTATGCGATTATGAAGAAGGATATTATCCATATTATCCCACCTGCTAGTAATAATCCATCAATAAATATCAAGTTGTTTTTGTAGTAGTACATCACCGACATGTCGATACCAGTTTACGGTAAGCATATCAAGCATCGGCCACAAGAGTTCTATTTAGATATTTGAGGCGATTTTATTCTGACGGTATTTCGCATAATACTAGACGTTTACTGGGATGGTTGTTAGTAGTAGCAAAGAGTTCTTTGTTGGTGGTACTTTTGGACCATACAAGGGCAGCAGATTTGTGACAAAAAGGCTCAGTTAGTGATAAAAGTACCAAAATATGCATATTGATAGTTCATTATATACCAAAACATATTAGCTATGGACCCAATCTCGAATTCCATTGGCGGCCATTTTCCAATATGGCCGCTAAATTTGTCAATTTTGACAGTAGTTCTGGTCTTGTGGTATCAATATCGGAATACAAATCCGAGAAATCATTCCTATGAGCGCATAAAATCAAAGTAGTAATGTCATAAATTAATTAGAATTAAAAATGTATCACCAAATTATGCTTAGTTAATGAAAAATAGTGAAAATGCCTTAAAAATAGTTACCGCTGAGACGCAATATTTACCGGTTAGCTTTAAAGTAAAAAAGTTACAAAAATTTATAACTACAGTAAAACATTTAGTTTAAAAAGAATTATTTTTATTATGTCTATCTAGGTACACAAAACATGCCTATGATATTCTGTCGAAAAAGTTTATTGGAGACTCAGTTCCAATAACAACTATACCCTGAGACTTTAAAAAAGGAAGGAATACTTGCTGGGAATATCCATGAAATGTTTTCACTGCACGAGGTCTTAGCATATTGACAATGACTGCTCCATCTAATAGTAACATATCAACATCTGGTCTGTCATTTTGTAAAGGATATACTTTCTCTAAACATTATAATATAATCTGATTTGTTCCTGCACGTATGTCCAGAGTGATGGAGGGAAATCTTGGTTTTCGTGACTGAAGAAAGTATCCAAATTACCGTCATGAACTTGACAAGAAACATACAGTAGACAGAACAGTGACAAATTTTGTTTTTTCTAACTACAAAAATTGCCCTTCTTGAACTCAGCAGCTACATCAGGATGACACTCTTCGAGCAACATTATGTTGCGTATATACATAGGCAACCAGCGATCATAATTAGGGTGATCAAGTGCGAACATCAAAGGAGCTATCTTCTGCAGTACCTGGATGTACAAGTGAAAGTCCCCTTCTCTCAAGTTAATGATCTGACGAACACAAGAACTGATAACTGAATCTCGAGTGTCAGACTCCAGAATTTAATTTGTGGATTTTCGTCTTCTTTCAGTTGTCTCCACTCGTCAAAATTACCAGCAAGATCATTATGTTTTACAACATATGATGAGTAAGCCTTCTGCAATAGGGTGTAAAGTGCTGCAGCTGTGACATATAAATCCAGGGTTTAAGTACTGGACATCCATTGAATGACGGGACGTGGCTGGTGATGCAGCTTGCGCTTCAAACAAAGGAAGCAATAATGAAATAGCGGGGTTTAATTCACTGGTGCCTTTCTCGTGATGTGCATGGAAGGCAGACCATGATAGATTCATATCATCTGAATCAATATCTAGGCAGAATTCATGTACTCGATCCAGCCATCTAAAACAAATATGTACCTCATAAGAATAGCCTAATATAATCAACAGAGCGACTACATGAAGGCATAAAGCAAGGAAAATTGTATTTCCTCTTACCTGTGTTTCTTCTGCATTGCTGATACAGCTTGATCGCCATGACTGATTAGATCACTATTAGTCTGTGGAACTTTCGCTTTATTCTTGGGCAGAACCAGTCATGGAACATTTGTGTACTCTTCTGGAAGTGACGCTTTTCTTGGTGAGACAAGCTAACATGTAACATCCTTGCCTCGCCGGCATTTGTGTGCCATGGATGCTGGAATAGAGATATTGCTGTTCCATGAAGAGCTCCAAGGGCTGTGTTGGATGACGGGTTATGAAGTATATTATCATATGCAGCTGTTGTAAAAACTCCATGTCGGAGTTGACGAGGACAGACTACACCTTCTAATTTGTAAAGTTCTGATATATCATTTCCCAGATCAGCTGATATGCTCAAAACTCTGTCATATGATACTGATAATCCAAGGTCGTAGAATTTATCAACCAAGCTACGTTTGCGGGTTTCACCATGTAACAACAGCCCCACAGATATTGGAAAAGGTGGCTCTCTCATGGTGTTGTGGTATGCTTGCTTGCGATGTGGAAAAGTGCTGTTATAGAAAATACACTGAGCAACACTAAAACGGTTTGAATCTCAAATAAATTATTTGTCTGTGTTTGAATGTTTGATCCTCCTAGTATCATGCCCACTAACGATCTCAAAGATTGATGGGTGCATTCCTGCTGACAATTATTTTCAAATGACTTCTGAAACTTCGATTTTGTACTAAACGGCCTGTGACAAGATCCAGGCTTCGTCATCAAAATCGCGTTCTTATGCTTGTCGTAAGGCGGCTCCCATGTCTTTGCTGAATGCGTGGAAAGAATATCTACCTTGTCTGTAAGCTTGAAGATCTTGTTGGTGTGCTAGAATTCTGTTTTTTAAGTGAATCTTATTAATTAAAACGACTCGAAACATCATCTCCAAACAGTTTTAGACGAGTCGTATATAGTCTTGCTAATTCTGCTAATCAAAATACGGGAGCTGCGTCACTTTCGATATGTGTATCCTTCATGTAAGCAATCAGCTCAGCCAAAGCGATACCTTCAATCCGTTGTTGGCCTTGATTCTAATCTTTGTCTATGTTTTTAGCTCTGGGTCTATTGTACAATGCTACGAGACAAGCTCGATGATAGACTGCATTTTGTGAGATCATGTCCCCAGCAGCAACTTTAATTGCTAATAGAATAGTGTCTTGTAGCTCCATGGTACATTTTCTAACGTTTATATCTAAATTCATGGTAGAAACCAAATGAATTTCTCCAGAACTTTGATCACAGAAAAAACAACTTTCCTTGGATATATTATTTGAAGTACATCTCTGCCTTGTTGCCTTCTTGGTGTTAGAAGTTGTGTAAATGTCGCTGCTTTTTCGTTTTTGTGACTTAGAAATCTCTCTATCCAGCTTCAATTCACTGAACCTACATATATTTCTGCAATTCGTATGCCATTTGGCTTGATTATCAACAAGTGTTCCAGGAGCTATTCCTCTGCCTTCGTCCAAAAACGCCATATTCAATTGCATTGGCAGAGACCCTATCTTGACAAATTCTTGAATTGCTGAAGCTGCTTTTTCATATGTCTTTAGTGGATCTCTATCCAAACGCTTTGTCCCCAAAGGCCACTGCAGAGCCCCGTCTTTATTATCTTGACAAAAGATACACTTATCCCAATCCACACATCCATTGATTATGACTTTTGTGGCTGGTCTACAGACATTTCTGTTGAACGTTTCTTTGTCATGATGCAATAGTATACCATACACAAGCCAAGAATATACCCTTACTACTACAACTTTATTAAATAACACGTTTCGCCCTCAGTTATGCACGTTGGACCGATATTACAACATGATTGTTTCAACGTGTCGTGTTCGCTAAGAAATAATGTAGCTATTAGTGAGAAATTCATTTCACAGGAAATATTTCATGTACAATTTTTGTATTAATTTCAAAGTTGGTTGAATATATAAAAATAAGCCAAAAGGCGGTTATTGCCTTTTTGCCAATCGATGCTGAAAATGGCGGCCATTTTGGATTGCACAATGTTTTATTACAAATTTATTAAAATTGTATTTCTCTTTTTCTAAATAGATTTATTCTAAGGTGAATTACAGTCAAACGAAGTGTGTCTATCACAGCAGATAACATTGTTTTAATAATAATTAAAATATCATTATTTTTTATTGAATTAGTCGCCATACTGAAAATAGCGGCCATGTTGAATTCCACCATTTTGACCATTTATCTACATGTATTTGTATGTGTCCCTGTGCAGCATAAACTTTATACATTCAATTTCAAATTATGTTTTAATGATCACAATAAAATTTTGTGATTTTTTTTTTAATTTGGCCGCCATCTTGAAAATGACGGCCATCTTGGATTTGTTCAACTTGGGTCCATAGCTAATTTTAAAGAGTATCATCTCAGCTAACTTTCTGGAAATTTTGGTGCTTTTATCACTAACTGAGCCTTTCGTCTGATTTTCGTCACAGATCTGCTGGACTAAATCACTATAGCCTTCAACAACCATCCAAGAGAATCCTGAGAGAATTGCCAATAGCGACCCTCGGTTCCACCATTCAACGATTGTCTCGCTACAACAAACACTGGTACGAATAATATAATCATTATATCTTGAAGTATAATCACAGTGTGACACATTTTTTGGATAACACGTGTACACTGATTGGTAGAATTGCGTGATGACGTCTTTCAAAACTGAGACAGTCCTTGTGTGTGGTGTTCTTATCATGACCACCCGTCCACATGCACATATACGATCAATCATGCCCGACTCCAGTTATCACCGTGTCAGCATTTTCAACTTGGAGACAGAGTCTCCAAGTTTTTAGTTTGACTTTCAAGACAAACGTCTGTCGTTAACTTCCACTTTACATCTGTTCTGCCTGTGCAAAGTCAAAAGGCATTATCTGCTCCCTGGTAAACTAGGCATTTACTGCTTCTCAACTGGCTCCTCTTGCCATGGCGCTACCAAAAGGTCGTATTTGCTAACTTGTAAATCAAGTATATACTCCCTTTACGCTGATGTCAATGCCTCCTTCTTGTTAGTAACAGCATGTTCAATAGACAGTATCTGCACACTTGTGAAATAAGCAGATACTTGGTTTTGCTGTGAGCAGAAGCGTTCTATGTCATGCTTGTTTTAGGCGGTCAAAATAATGCGGTGACCCAATGTTGGTTAAATGTTGTGCCATCCTTTATAACACTGTTCCAACATTAAAGTAACATTGTGTCAGTGTATCAAGTTGCCTGTGCCTCCCTGCGAAAATAAGATGTTTAGCCGATGCTGTTTTACTGTTGAGCCAGGGTTGTAGATATTGGGCCAGCATTAGACTAACATTGTGTGAACATATATCATGCTAAGGCCATTCTACTGGTAGGCCAATGCTGGCCCAGTGTTGTAAACGGTGGGCCACCATTAGGCTAACATTGTGTCAATGTTTCGTGTTTGCTGTGTGGCCGTGACCAGGTGACACCAGAGAGGCTGATTCACTGGCCAGCAGTCTGTGGTGGAGGGGTAGCCACCACCCACCCTCTCTCCCACAACTGACATCTAGACGAGTGTTATGCAATATAGAAGTTAGGTCTTGGCTAAGATATCTATCTTCAATAATATCACATTTTGTATGATTAAAAGTAGATTTTTGGCCTTGGCAGTTAAAGGCATTGTAAATTCATATAATTTATACATTTCTAGTGTGTAATACGACTGAATAACGTCTTTTTTGCACTAGTGTGTAATACGACTGAATAACGTCTTTTTTTGCAATGCCCGTTCATACATCATTTAGTTATCAGCGCCAATACGCTGTCGTGCAAAAGCAAACGGCAGTAACTGCGTACTACTAAAGTATACTGTTACTGCTGTTTGCCGAATTGTAATTGCACTTTGTGCTCTGATCAAGACCATGATCTGCTTCTCCAGCGAGAGAAGTCGTTCAGCCAATGTTGGTTTAACGCTGAGCCAATGTGGTAGACGTCAGGACAATATTAAATATACATTGTGGAGTGCCTGGCATTTTTGCGAGTGGTGACGACGCACTCAGTCCTGCTGATGTCATCACAGGATGTGATGATGTTCTCGTAGCTCTACCGTATATTGCCGGCTAGTAACCGCGGTTTATCACTGGAAATATCTTTGGTAAAATAGCTAAAAAATTGACAGGTGCGGTTTAGAACCAGACATTCTGTGTGAGCCATGACGATTTCCAGTGAAAATAGGAGTGTTTGCCGGGTCTGGCAACCAACTGACAGACAGGGTAGGCCTATTGTCACCTGCGTAGGTGTGAGCTTTGACGCTTGACTATGAAGTCAATTAACCATCTGCGTCCCAATGTGAATAATAATAATAATATGGACTATATACAAGCAAATTTAACTAATGCAAATCATGTAAATTGAAACATACTTGTCGGCTGAAAGCAGAAATAATTAGTTCTAAATGTAAATGAAATTTCACGATGGTAGATGATTTTAAACGTCACATATAATAGAAATATCACGTTATTGTCCATATAGTAGAGGAGGAAATCTGAAAATTGACGTTATTTAAGGAGTTAGTTGACACTTAAATTCCTAGAGACAAATAATATATCGCTGGAAAGGTATGAACGTCTAGTTTCACGTAGCGTGAACGGTTTTTGTGGCAAGTGGTCGAGTTTTTCATAAAACGTGCATTTGTGACGTCATGTCGTGATGGTTTTGACGTCACTTGTTTACCAATTTCTACTGGATATTTATAAAGGTGGATCATTTATGAGCTGCGATATACACATGTAGATGCCGTTCAATATCCAGCATTTGTATAAATTATAGAGAATTGGCCTAGGTAGTCACACAAAAATGACATACATGCTTTGTACACATGACATCAATTGATTTTATGCAACAGTCGTGAGCTTTTGTTTTATATGGTCTAATATTTTTTTAATAAAATAGGTTCAACATTATTATATTTTTTTTAATTTGTATTATTAAAGCATTTCTCTTTTTTCCTCAGAGATAAATAATATATCATTGGAAATGTATAGTTCTGTAGTTTCACGTCATATATTTCATTTTTACGACACGTGGTCGAGTTGTGCAATAAACGTACATTTGTGACGTCACGTTTTCATGTACTATGTCATTTTGTCATTTCCTGTCAAATATTGTCAGCATGTGCACTATGAGAATATACAGGATGCCACGTCATTTTTTATTTGGCACCGTAAAACGTGGGAAAGCCTAGTTTCATGTACGATATGCACGTGATCCTATACCAATAAATATAACGTAGGCCTACATCCCCAGCAAACAATTTTATAGCGGGCCAGAATTGGACCTATAATGGCAGAATTTTGTGCCAGGAATGGGCCAATACAGTCAAACCAATATGCCAGAACCGGCCCCGTTTTGGCCCAGGGTAGTTTCCATACAGTTTGCACACAGGGCCACATATGGCCCAGTACTGGTTACCATGTCTGGGCCTGTTGAGGCCACATATTGGCCCAGATATAAGGAATACATACAGGCTGCTATTTGGTTATATTTACCGTGCCAATACTGGCCCAGATACGATTATATAATGGCCGTATAATGGTTGAGAAAGGTATCAATAAAGGCCCTGTATAGGATGCCTAAGTATTAGGTGTTATCTCTTTTTGAAACATGCATTCAGTTATAGCCCAGCAAACACGTGTCATTCACCCAATGCTGTTTCAATGTTGGACCAACGTCTTGGACGTTGGCCCGCCATTGAAACAGCATTGGGTGATTGTCCTGTGTTTTGCTCGGAGTTGTTGCGATATAAAAACAACAATTAAGGTTTAATTGAACAGTAAATTTAATAAAACAATATATTTGGCTTACAAAAAACGTCAAAGTCGAATTTATTCGGATCTGAAATCTACAGTATATTTTTACAATCTACGGTCTTCCTCGACTTAAAGCGACTCAATCAGGCTAAGATCGTCAAAAAATCCGTGATTTTGTTTTGGCTTCTCAGTATGACCATGTGATGTAGACGTGTCCATGGGCTTGAGCTGCAAAAGTTTATTTTTATTTTTGTGCTGCACATTTGCCGGTTGGGCTAGATATAAAGACGAGGTTCCCGATCTCTTATTTCGGACATGCATGTCCAAAATAAGAAATTCGGGAATTTCGTCTATATCTTGCCTAACTGGTGGATGCGCAGCACAGAGGTTGGGTAGCTTCTGCAGCTCTAGTCTGTGGACGTGTTTACATCATATGGTCTTATAGGGAGGCCTAAGTAAAGTCACCGATTTTTTGACGATTTTGGCATGATCTTTTGAGTCACTTTTATAATGTGCAAGGCCAGTAAGCCCTGCTTCTAATTGAACATTTTTTATCACCTACAAGTAGGCTCGCACCATTTTGATAAATATAATTTTTATAATTATTATAAATATAGTGCTTAGGCTAGACTATTTAAAAAGATGCTTAATTTAGCCCCAGCAGTGACTAGTACAGGCAAGCGGGACCGAGGGGTGAATTCTTAGCTATGCCTAATTAGGATACAAAGCAATTCAAATATAGGCCTATAAATAACAACTGATATCGGCAACCTAGGCCTACTGCCAGTACTGGTAAAACACTCTCCAATTCCTCCTATTATCGCTCACGGCCGCGACAAGCCTTAACAAAATATTCGATTCATTCTTCAATTATATCATCATGAATCAGATATATACACCTGTGCTACAATTCATATTTGAGTAAATTTGTACTTTGATATAAACATCTAAGTCCATTTTAAATCGAAAAGAAGAATAAATGATGACAATTCAGAAAAATGTAGCCTACACTTGTTTTAACCGCCAAGAAAGGACCCACCTAGGGAAAAGATCTATACTAAAATGCCAGCACTGGGCCGGAATACTGGCCAATACTGGCCCACAACGCCGGAAGCTCCCCCAAGTGAGTAACAATGTAATCATATGCCGTTATTGTGCCGTTATTTTGTCAGTCTAACCTGAATCAGGCCAAGAAAGCCGAAACTGGGCCAGTTTTGGCATACCCCAACAATACCTGTATGCCAGTACTGCCAATATTCGCCAGTAATTACCATTATTGGGCCATTTGAGCACATGTTTGCTGGGTCTGTATCACAACAGCATGGCCGCAACGTCACTTTTTCGTGAATTGAATAACAGAGACACGATAGCCCACAATATTGCAAATCTTGTATGTGGACATTTTATTTTTTATAATCAAGTAAGCTATACCGCTGGAAAAGTCACAAAAAATATATTTTCACACAATATGCAGCCCGCCTTGTCGAGTTTGAAATAAAACGTGCTTTTAAAAAATATGTATAGAATAGATGTTTCATAACTGCCCAGTGAACACAGAACATTTGTACAACTTTGACATTTGTGCAACATTGTAGGCCTACAAATGTTATACAAAATGTTCTGTTTGTTGGGTGGGGCATATAGTCCTATGTAACACCCACACACAATAGTCTACAGGTATGAGTTGAATAAGACTATAGTAGCATTCACATTAAAAATCGCATTTTAGGGGGATCATATGGTGTTACTGATTCGCTATTTACCTGGAAAGTACTCACAATATTGACCTAAAACTTTAGTCAGTATAAAACATATGTTCTACCATAACACAACTTATTTTCATTTAATTAGTTTGAATAATGCCACAGATTGAAAGGGTTAAAATATTACTTGATATAGTTACGGTCCGCCACTCAACCAAATAAACAAGTTATGTTCGCTGCAGCCGTTCACACGTGTACAGGCGGACAAGTCAATTAAGCCTGACGGGTTGAGCAGGTTGTTTTAATTGTTAGGTGTGCAGGTGCGTTGTATATTAATCAGGCTTTGTGATCCACTTAGCCTATTGTGTATGCTGGTACCAGCATGAGCTGATTAGCAAGCCAGCACGCCTCCATGCAGGTGAGGGGAGGCTGGGGCTCCTGAAGGGTGGGTAAAATTGCCTCCATGTGCAATTTGATTGCGCAATTTTTTTTCAATTATCAGTTTCAATAGTTGAATGTTGTTGTAAAATAATATTTACCTATTTAGCGTCAATCACAGATGTAGGCTATTAATCAATGTAAACATGGTAAATGGGAAGTGAACATAATCATTGATTTCATTTCACCTCCTTTCAAACAATAATTTCATGCCAATATAATGTAAGGTGCCTTACTTATTTTTATTATCACTGTATAAAGTTGATATGTTTGTATAAACATTTTATAAACTTTATTGATTTGATTAGATTTAATATAGTATAGGCTTATGTATAACTGGTAAGCAACAATTAGCAAAATGTTGAACAAGATAAGTGAATAGAATGAAACTATTTTCTACAACGGTGCAATATAGGCTAGGCCTACTTGTAATGAAGAATTTCATCATAAAGATAACAAAATAGCTCTACACCAATTGAATTAAGATATCTAGCCTACTTATAGATGTTGAATTCAATAGTTTTTATATAAAAATAAAAAAACACGCCTATTTGGTGATGACGCATGGGCCCCATCCCAGCAAACATGAGACGTTGCCCAACGATGGTTTACTGTTTGCAACGCTGGTCCAACGGTAAACCAGCGTTGCAAATTGGTCCAACGTCCCATAAGTTTGCTGGGCATAGGCCTATATATATCGCCAGAAATTCACTTAATAAGTGACCGACATAGCCTATATAATATAGGTGATTGATTGATGTTGACAATACAAATTATTGGTATATTGTGGCGCCAGGCTCATTGGCTAACTGTCCCGCTGCGGCCGATATTTTTCCTTGGTACACACATGCAGTGACCCAAACTGTTCAAATTCGTGGGATAATCACGACAGAAACGTATTTATAACCGATTTGCGCCGCATCAAAAAACATATAAAGAAATAAAGGAAACAAAATGACCAATATGTCAAAGTTGACATGTAGCCTAAACGGTCAATAATAATAAAAAAATATATTTATAATGTCTTTGATTATTAATGACCAAGCATAAGTGGATATAAGTAACTGATGAGCATTATAAACGCACCTCACACGGTTCACATCCTCTACTGCAGATGAAACAGGGCTATAATTCGGCGACGCAATTTGTTCAGTCACAAAAGGCTGGAAAGCGAAATGGAGAGTAAAGAAATACAAGAGAGCTAAGAAAAGCAGCAATTATCATAATTATGAAAAGCGAGAGAGACAAAAATACCAGAGAGCCTGGCCTAAATCATTAAAAATAATCTCGACCCCAAGGCCTGAAAAATGTCCATTAATAACTGCGCGGGCTTTGGGCTGAGCATGCGGGCATGTAACTGAAATGTTACTGATTCTATGAAAAAAACTATTTTCGACCTGATTATTCGAGGGCAAGTCTTTAATATGATCGTTCAATTTTGTACGGGGTCAATCTGTGGCTGAAACCTGTTTCAGCTACTGGGGCTAAAGGTACCAGTCCACCTACAAAAGTCGAAACTTGCCTGGTACATTAAAAGTTTGAATTGCTAAAATATCATTAGATTAAAGCATTTCAACAATAAAAAATAACATAAACTGAAAGAATCTTGATACTCCTTGCAAGGTTTGCTTTTGGCTAAAATTGGGTGGTGGGCTAGTTTCTTTTAATTGATTAGTTAGTAGGTGCTTGGTCTTTGTGCACAGGTTGTAGGCCCACTCCCATGAGGTAAATTAACCCAAGAAGTAGATATTTTGAATCAATGATTCGAAACCTCGCCTGAAAAGGAGGGGCTTCTTGGGCATTTCTGTAGGCCTTTTGAGCTGTAATCCTACGGGCTATGCTCGGCAATTTTTTTATGTTCCTAATCACAGGTTATCTTCAAATGCCCCTTGACCCCCTCGAACCCTCACCCACAACTCTCGACCTACAAACCTCGACCCACAACCCCCTCGACCCACAAACCCTCGATCCTAGACCCACAGCCCCCTCGACCCACAACAACAAAAGAATATTTTTATTTATCCCATTATATGGTAGATCTATTAACCAAATATTTCTACTTCAAGTAATCTATATCTGGACACTTCAAGTTCCGAAGTTGTTCGGAAGTCCCCACGCTCCCGGGACTTCAAGTCACCCATATGGGACTCACTGTAGGCAGTTAAATTAACTATATATAATTATAGTCAACATAACTGTTAGGGGGGGGGGCACTATTCAATCTCTGGGAGGCGGAGGGGCTGGATTATATATCCGCGCCCCGGGGGTTCCTACCCGGTATGACTGGACCTCCCTAACTCATTTCCTGCGCGAGGCCCAGTCACACTGACCGCCATTTTGTTTCCACAGCCAGCTGTGTAAAAACGACACTGCGCCGTCTACCGAAAAACTCGGATGCCATGAAATTGACACGAATATTTCAACATGTTCAAGTGCCTACGAAAACTAGGCCATTTTCAGCAGGCGTAAACTTTTGATCGTATTAGAACTATTACATTTAAAAATGGAGGTCACTGTGTCAGAGCCTTGCGATGTCATCAGGGTAGGTGGTTCCCTAAAAATGTCAAATTTGTACCATTAGCTATTAGTTTTTTATCTCTTCCTTTTCTTTGAAAATAAATGATAATTCCGTCTTGCTTGTAAATCACTGTGTCTCTTATTTTTCGTCATCTGGGTTTCTGGAGCCTCTCTTGCAGGCCTACATTTAGCCTTGTCGTCCCCTCCCAGGCCGTGGATTGATGTATTTGCTTTACCCGAAAAATTCAACAAGGCGGTGACTGAGAGCGAACGCGACCCCGAGGTCCGAGAAATATCCATAACTTTTTAGTGACTGTGCGACCTCTGAGCTGAGCATGCCGACATGGAACTGAAATGTTGCTGATTCTAAAAAAAACTATTTTCGACCTGATTATGGCCCGTATTTTCCGATATGACAGTCAAAGAAATGTGCCACGATTTTGTATGCAGTCAATCTGTGGCTGAAACCTGTTTCAGCCAATGGGGCTAGCCTACAGTGTCGCATCTTCAAGTGTCTCTCGCTTTCCAACACAGTGGTATGTTTAGTCACTCTGATATCTCGCTGTTTATCACGCTCGGACCACCATATGTACATGATAAAAATTGAATTTATATATAGGGAATCACACGTGTATAAAATAAGTGTACAGTCAGGAATTTATTGCTTTTTTTAAGGTTTAGCTATACCGTATTCAATCTAATAATGCCTATAATCAAATAAACGCTCCCACCCCTGATTGTAAAATAAAACCCACGATATAGCATGTACACTATATATGATAATTAAATAATTGCCTAATCTAATACTCCACCACCCCCCCCCCCTCTAATCACGTACAGGGGGGTGTTCTAATTAATATGAAAAATAAAATGTACGTATGGGCCTAATAATTTATATAAGCCTATTATAATTAATATTATCCCCGTAGGGCCTAACTTTTCCTAATGAAAAATGTCAACACAAAAATTGTTTTATACATAAATCTAGGGCCTCATTACCGGTAATTTTGTTATTCATGCAGTCTATAACAGTTTCTGATAGTTTCCATATTTGTCTTACCGGTATAGCCGGTGGCCTAGGCCCTATGTATACAAAAATATGAATTAAATTCTGCTACTTTTCTCATAATCATAAAATGAGCTACATAAAAAGCTACAACCTATTATAAAGGCACATAACTGATACCAGATAGGCCTTACATAGTCCCAAATGTGCCTGGAAGTTTAGGCTACAACAGGAACAGGCACATTTTGAAAAGTGCATCACGGCAAATAGGCCTAGATGCCTTCATCTGATAAATCCATAGAAATATATTATATATATATATTGTGTGTGCTACCAAGCGTGCAAAACAAGCGTTGATTGTCATAGTCTATTTACTTTACATTAAATAGTTCTCCAAACTATTTCCATTTAGAATGCTTAAATTGCTAGCGTAGCATGAGAATGGCCCGTTTGTTTAATACGCCAATGGTATAGAAAATGAGGATGTAGACCCCCGCGTCACCCAGCTGGGAGATAACCCTCGGCACCTTTTCAAATGAGTGGGCTGAGCCAAAGTACCAGGATAACAGCCCATGTGCACAAGAGGAAAGATCAACAAACATGCTGGGCGGAATTTTTGCGAGATGTTTTTTTATTTTCTCACTTCACAGCCAGTAATCACACTGAATTCAATAATCGTCTGAAAATAAAATCGCCCCATCATACAAAGTAAGTGAATATGTAAAAAAAATCGACCAAAAACGGTAAATATTGATATGAGAGCGAAAAAGCATCCACCACGGTGAAAGGTGAATCCGGGTTTGTTTATATATACCCGAATTCACCTTCACCGTGGTGGATGCTTTTTCGCTCTCATATCGATATTTACCGTTTTTGGTCGATTTTTTTTACATATTCACTTACTTTGTATGATAGGGCGATTTTATTTTCAGACGATTATTGAATTCGGTGTGGTTACTGGCTGTAAAGTGAGAAAATAAAAATACATCTCATCCAAAGTTGGGCCAGCATGTTTTTTGTCATCTCTGTCTGCTGCACATGGGGTACATCCTGGTCTTTTGGGTTCAGGCTACTTTTTTGGAAAGGTGATGCAGGCATATCTTTGGGGGAGGGTGGAGGGAGGGTCTAGAAGCTGAATGTATATACCACTGGCATATTGAACAGACGTGTTATTTTTACGCTAGACTACCAAACCATTAAATACAAATAGTTATTGAACGACTAGGACTTTTTAATAGAGTAAAAAGAGGATGAAAGAATGTTTCTATGCAAGCATGGTAGCACAGGTAGAGTGTTTTTATATAAAATATCTGGTATCAAATCTACAATAGGCCAAGACTATGCAAGTGTTTGCACATATAGGCTATGCCTAGCTTTTTTGTAAGCCTAACTGAGTGGTGTGTCAGGGGCGGATTTTATTGGATTTTCATTAAGGGGGTGGAGGGGGGTAGAACATGTCAAAGGACGCTTTACGGGGGTCCAAAGGCATCCACATCCCGCAAAATTTTGATTTCTCAAAGGCTTTCTCTAAGACTAAGGCATAGGCCTGTCGGACACTGTCTTACCTCACAATCACAAATTCAAGCCATTATATTATATATATATATATATAATAATATTATCTTATTACTATTTGTTTAATAAAATGAAAAGAAGACTTATTTAAAAAAAAAGAAAATATGCGATTGTATAGCTTATTGGTGTGGCCTACATGTAGGCCTACGCAATTTATGATAATTTTTATGTCCACGATTTACCCCCCCCCCCCCCTTACACATTTCTGTATAAATCGGGACATATCATTGCGATATCATTATTTATATAAAAACATTTTTTTGCATTGAAAAATAACAGTTTAGACAATTTTTATATTCCATGTTTTTTTTGAAATTCTAGAGAAACTATTTTATATTTGATAAATATAACTATAGTGGAGATCCGGAAATCGGCCCACCCGTGGGATTGACTGAAAGTGGTCCCATTTCGGAGTAGGTCCGATTTGTGAATCCAGACTGTCAGTCTGTTCATAGATATGCCTTGTTAAATATGCGAAACTAATAGAGGAAATCATGACGGAATTGTTATGCTTTGTTTCACTATATGAACGCTAGGGCCTCCCATTTATGACAAGTCAAGTTGACAAAAACGGCCTAGCGAATTATCGTCTAGAATTATGAATATGATTATGTTATAAATATGACCATCTGTTTGTTTATATCGCTTGAATTAATTTGTTCCTATTTCAGTATAATTATATTTATACGCTATAGGCCTATCTGTATTAAACACACATAGACCTTGTATATGAGTAATTAAATGATTGTTGCACGCCGAATGTTATTTTTGTCAGCTGGTGGAAAATCAAAAGCGTCTTTGTTTAACCTTTTGGTTCCTATAGCCCACTAGCCCAACTATTGATATAACAGTTCTAATATAACTTTCTATAATTATTAATAATAAATAATAAATAAAAGCTTATATAGCGCAAACATCTGGTCTAAGACCATTCGATGCGCTGCATTTACCAAATTAATAAATATAAGACTTAAATAAGACTTAAATTGTCTTGGCAACATAAATTTTTACACTAAGCTGTTATCGTAAGTTTGCGCTCTATAAATTTTTTTGAACTGTAATAACAAAGAAAGACGGTCGTAGGAGCTAAAACACTACACCGTTGAGAACGCAACCAACCGTAGAGGCGCGATTCAAGGAAGGGACATGATATAAGGCAAGTGATTGCAATTTGCACTGATGACAATGTTTAAATGTTGACATAACATTGTATGATTTATGTCATCAGCACTAATCCTTTACGTCATCCAGTCTGAGCTTAGTGGATCCAGCCAGCGCTGGCCACGTTTGTGGATCTAGCCAGCTCTGGTCCTCTTAGTGGATCCAGCCAACTGGTCCACTTGGTGGATTCAACCAGAGCTGGGGTCCATCCCACAAAGAATCTTAAAATTAAGATCATCTTAACTTTCTCTTATTTGCATTAAAAAAATTGGGATGATCTTAACTTTAAGATGCTTTGTGGGATGGGCCCCTGGTGCCTTTATTAGTAGATCCAGTCACAGCTTGTCCTATAAGTAGATGTAGCCAAAGCTTGTCCCATCAGTGAATGTAGCTACAGCTGGTCCCATTAGTGAATCCAGCCGCAGCTGGTCTCTTAGTTGATGCATATGTCTCTCCCAATACACTGCAAAAATGTGAATTATTTTTTTTTTGTTCTTGGGGTGGTCCGTTTTTTGAGTCCTTCTATGATTTGGGATTGAAAAAGGGTGGTCCGTGTCCCTAATTGTGGGTTGGTCCGCTTTCTGAATCTGATAATACATTATGTGAATGGGAACAAAATTCAGATTGGCTAGAGGTGGTCCGTATTCCGGGATGGTCCGCTTTGTGAGGCGGTCCGATACCGGGTCCCCACTGTATACATTTTATGTCAAACGAGTATACTAGTACAATGTGCTGAAGCTGGAGTTGTAGAAGTCACCATTTTATGTTGAGGTGTTAAAACAATATTATGAAGCATGTGACACGTATTATATAGCACAATAAAAAAATAGTGGGGCTATTCGTTAGAACAAATAATCTAGTCTAAAATGATATTAAATATGACAGTCTTTGGTGTTATTTATAGAAAAAATGAAATAAAATGTGCGAGAATGTCGTGAATTAGATGAGTATAATTTATTACTAGAAAAGGAGTTCCTGAACTCCGAGGCCGGGCTGTTTGAGTGCTATTAAAAAAATCGACTTAATATGTTGTAAACATAGCTGTATTGGTCTTCCTCATGGGCCAGAATCCTAAACGTCCATGATATGATTAAGGGAAGACCCAAGGAGGCAAGTTAAACTATATATTCATTGTGTATTCCTTCCACCACCATCGCCGGCGCTGGCCAATATCCAATCAATACTTGCCAGTGAATCGCCGTTTGTCTCTTTCACTCCTGAAAGTACTGTGACATTGTGACACTGATAAGTCAGTGTGCGCGTCTCTACCATGTACCCCTTACACACCATGTAAGCCTACCCACCCAATTCCGATGCAATGTTGGGTCAGCGTCGCAGACCATTGCTGGTTCATTGCTGGCCAATTTTCTACGACGCTGGCCCAACACTAGTCCAACACTGGGTCTGCTGTATACTTGGGCCAGCACATCGGCAAAAAGTCTCCGGCCGTCTGGGCATGTCTGGGGGTATATCCCCTAGACATACCCAGAACTCCTTATTGGGCGAGCGAAGGAAAACGCTCTCAATAACCCACCATGCAATATCACCCCACCTCAACATCATCATCTGTACATCATTCATCTCACCAATTGACTACAACGTTTTTATCGTATTACAATGTCACTTAAAAGATCATTTGTGCCGAAAAGTGGCGTAAAGCAATGATTTACTATACTACAGCAAACACATGGCATTCACCCAATGCTGGACCAATGTTGACCCACAGTCTTTGACGCTGGCCCAACATTGGAACAGCATTGGGTGCTTGTCCCGTGTTGTCCAGTATTGTTATGCGGGTGACGCTTTACTCCGCGCGTACCACTTCTAGATAACACTATACATTGGCCCAATGCTGATGTAATGATGGGCCACCGACTGTGAGGCTGTGCCAACATTATTCCAACCAAAACCATTGAGGCTCTAATCACAAATATAATCGTGATTATTATTTTTTCTTAACACTTTTTAAGAACGCAACTGTTTGACCTAGCGACCTCAAACGTTATATTCGACATGTTCATAAGCATGATAAGGACTGGTGTACATAAATGTCAACCGTTTCCCACCAACAGCACCCCTCTTTCCCCTAAATAGGACACAAACACAAAATAAACTCAATATGCTCCTGGCCTACGGCCGGGCATAATAACTATTTTTTATGACCAGATGCGTATGGCAGTATACGGAGCCCATAAAGGGACATTAAGTGTGGTGATTTTTTTTATTTCGTTTGTACGAAATAATATTTCGTTTGTACGAAATATTATTTCGTTTGTACGAAATATTATTTCGTTTGTACGAAATATTATTTCGTTTGTACGAAATAATATTTCGTTTGTACGAAATATTATTTCGTTTGTACGAAATATTATTTCGTTTGTACGAAATATTATTTCGTTTGTACGAAATAATTTGTACGAAATGACCTGGGTCTGTCACTCACTGACAGGGTGTGGACCTGGATCTGCACTCACTAACAGGGCAGAGTGAGTGAATATTGCTTTACGTCGCTTTCTGCACAGTCATGGCAATATCGCGACAGAAGGAAGCCCGAAGCCGGGACTATGCCCTACTCTTATTTCAAATGACTTCAAGGGTTCTTTATAGTGCACGGTACCATAGGCAGCACTGTACATTCCATTCCTTTGAACAGTTTGGAGCACTGTATATGCACAACCACGATGACAAATATCAGGCCCGACCGGGATTCGAACCTGGTACCTCCAGGTTACAAGCCCCAGTCGATACGAATGAGCCATCGGGGCCGGCCACTAACAGGGCGGGGACCTGTGTCTGACACTCGCTGACATGGCGGGGACCTGGGTCTGACACTCACTGACATGACGGGGACCTGGGTCTAATACCCGCTGACAGGGCGGGGACCTGCGTTATGAAATGGCGGGGACCTGGGTCTGACACTCATTGACATGGCGGGGTCTGGGTTCCCGCCCCGTCAGTGAGTGTCAGACCCAGGTCCCCGCACTGTCAGTGAGTGTCACCCCCAGGTCCCCACCCTGTCAGTGAGTGTCAGACCCAGGTCCCCGCTCTGTCAGTGAGTGTCAGACCCAGGTCTCCGCTCTGTCAGTGAGTGTCAGACCCAGGTCCCCGCCCTGTCAGTGAGTGTCACACCCAGGTCCCCGCCTAGTCAGTGAGTGTCAGACTCAGGTCCCCGCCCTGTCAGGGAGTGTCAGGCCCAGGTCCCTGTTCTGTCAGTGAGTGTCAGACCCAGGTCCCCGCCCTGTCGGTGAGTGTCACATTCAGGTTCCCCCGCCCCGTCAGTGAATGTCAGGGCCAGGTATCCGCCCTGTCAGTGAGTGTCAGTCCCAGGTCCCCGCCCTGTTAGTGCGTGTCAGACCCAGGTCTCCGCCATGTCAGGGCCAGGTCCACACCATGTTAGTGAGTGTCAGACCCAGGTCCCCACCCTGTTAGTGAGTGACATACCTAGGTCATTTCGTACAAACGAAATAATATTTCGTACAAACGAAATATTATTTCGTACAAACGAAATAATATTTCGTACAAACGAAATATTATTTCGTACAAACGAAATGTTATTTCGTACAAACGAAATATTATTTCGTACAAACGAAATATTATTTCGTACAAACGAAGTAATATTTCGTACAAACGAAGTAATATTTCGTACAAACGAAATATTATTTCGTACAAACGAAATATTATTTCGTACAAACGAAATATTATTTCGTACAAACGAAATAATATTTCGTACAAACGAAATAATATTTCGTACAAACGAAATAAAATTTCGTACAAACGAAATATTATTTCGTACAAACGAAATAATATTTCGTACAAACGAAATATTATTTCGTACAAACGAAATATTATTTCGTACAAACGAAATAATATTTCGTTTGTACGAAAAAATATTTCGTTTGTACGAAATAATATTTCGTTTGTACGAAATATTATTTCGTACAAACGAAATATTTTTTCGTACAAACGAAATATTTCGTACAAACGAAATAATATTTCGTACAAACGAAATAGTATTTCGTACAAACGAAATAATATTTCGTACAAACGAAAGGTTATTTCGTACAAACGAAATAATATTTCGTACAAACGAAATGATTTCGTACAAACGAAATAATATTTCGTACAAACGAAATCATTTCGTACAAACGAAATAATATTTCGTACAAACGAAATAATATTTCGTACAAACGAAATATTATTTTGTACAAACGAAATAAAAAAAATCACCACACTTTATGTCCCTTTATGGGCTCCGTAGCAGTACATGCTTATGCGGCTGGATTGTTTGGGTATACAGTTCCACTCAGTCAGCAGATAACATTCGGATTTTGTCATCTTGATCATGTCGATCAAGTACATGTTATGTCGATTCACCTGACTTAAGACTATTAGTCTTCAGTAATTGCGTAGTAAATAGTGTTACATCTAATTACTTTAAAGATTAGTAAAATATGCCTACATATATGCATGGAGATAGTATCTCCATGATATATGTATGTGAGAGCCAACACGGACACGCTGAAGAGCTCATTTTTTTGTTCAGAACTCTCTCTAAGTGGAATAATCTCCCAGTCAGTATCATTCATGCTGGCTCTCTCAATGCCTTCAACAGCCGCCTAACTGCGCAGCCACAGCGTGCCGCCTCTGCCCCGTTTCCGTCTTGGTCCACATGGACACTTGGGACCTATCATCCAGATCCAGATCTCCACAGGGGCGGATCCAGGATTTGAAAAAGGAGGGGGCGCAGGGGGTTCGTGGGCTCGCCCCAAGATTTTTTTGGCCAATTTAGGGGACTTCTCAAAGTATTTTGCGCAAAAGGAGTTGGGCGTGCGCCCCCCTGCGCCCCCCCCCCTCTGGTTCCGCGCCTGCTCCAGGCCATTCATCATGAACTTCAATTAACAATCGCAACTCAAACGTGTCTTCCACAACAAAAGTAATGATGACCGGAATACCTCGACGTCTGTGTGGGTACACCAGTCCTTTTGTAAACACGCTGCGATTACCTCACGAAAGGCACTTAAGTTACCATACCGGGGTCGCATTTGCACCACATAATTGTGTTATTCGTGGTTGAAGGCAAATTCTCTGAAAAGTCCCCCAAATTGTTTTAGGCCTAAATAGACAGAAACAATTTAGGGTGGGGGGGGGGGGCAATAACCCCCTCCTTTTAAATCCTTTATCCGCCCCTGGTATATTGAAGCTCGTTTCGAATCATTGATTCAAAATATTGTTTTTACTTCTAACTCCTTAAAACGATGACCATGCATGCTCATCACGGGGGTGGGCCTACAAAATGTGCCCAGACAATCGTAACGAACCACCTACTAATTAATCTATAGTTAGAGACTAGCTCACCACCCAGTTTTAGCCAAATTCAAACCTTCCAAAGAAAATCAAGATTCATTTAGTTTTAATTTGTTATTGTTGAAATGTTTTAATATAATGATATGTTAGCTATTAAAACTCAATTAACCTACTTTTAATGGAACAGGCAAGTTTCGACTTTTGAACAGCCATGCCTAGGTGGACTGGTACCTTTTTTATGATTGCACTAGGCCTAATTCATTACGATGTATATGTTTTACATTTTATTTTTAATGGTTTAGGGCCAGGCTCTCTCGTATTTCTTTTCTCTGTAATCGCTTTTCATAATTGCGGCTTCTCGATACTCTCTTGTATTTTATTTCTCTGACTGAGAAATGTGTTTCTTTATAAGTTGCCTCTCCGAATTGTGGCACTGTTTTAAGAGCAGTAAAGAGCTATAGGGTGTGAACCATGTGAAGTGCGATTATAATGCTCAGTTATCTCCATTTTTACTTGGTGGTCAACAATCAAAGACGTTATTTATCAATCTTTTTTATTGTCAACAACAATCATTATCTGATGTCAGTCACATTTTGCCAGATTCTAGCGATAGGGCTTACATAGCCTATATGCGTCAGTCAATAGGCTTGTTTTTTATATTTCTATAAAAAATATTAATTTCAACTTATGTAGGTCCCTATGTGGGATGCATTTATTTATTTATAGATATCCTTTAAGGTGATAGTCTAATTATTTATGATTTTAATTCATTTGATGTAGGCTTATTTTGCTATATATATTTAGGGGGCCACCATTGGATTCCCAGGGGGGGGGGGGGCAGGAGTATTTTTGAAATAAATAATTTCGGGCCGACTCTGCGTGAAATAAATAATATACTTCAAGAACTGTTCCATATAAACATGTGACAAAATGTGAAATTTTCAGCGCGGCGCTGAGCCCGGTTGAAATAAATAATTTGCCCGCGACAAATACTCCTGCCCCCCCCCCCCTGGGATCTAATGGTGCCCCCCTTATGATGTAGACCCGATCGAAATTCTTCATCACCGGTGTCCTATACTTTTGTAGAAAATAGTTTAATTTTATTCATTTTATTGGTTTACCTTTTATGTTATTGTTATTTATGAGTTTAACTGTTATGTAACGTTACTATATAATTATTTTATACCAACCTTCCCTTGTTCGAACTGGTAGTCTAATTGAAAAGAAATTGCGCAATAAAATTGCACATAAAATAAAATAGTAGCGATGTCACCCACTCTTCGGGAGCCCCATCTAGCCCTACCTGCAACGTTGGTGCCAAATAATGCGGGTAGCTGCTATACACAATAGGCTAGGTGAATCACCACTGCTGATTGATATACAAAGCACCTGTTCAAGAACGATTACCACAGTCTGATCAACCCATCAGGTGTAATAGACTTGTCTAAGTGTACACAGGGTACACGCGCCCAGAACTGCATCTGTGTTTATTGGTTGTGTGGCGGACCTTAACTATATCAAGTAATATTCGAATCCGTCCAATCTGTGGCAATATTCGAGTTAATCGGATGAAAATACGTTATTGTTATGGTAAAACATATGTTTAATATCAACCCAAAGTTTTAATTCGATATTGTGAGGAGTTTCCGCGTAAATAGTAAATCAGTAACACCATATGATCCCCCTAAAATGGATTTTTAATGCGAATCCGACTTTAGTAGCTGAATACTGTTTCTTTTTAAGAATTTATATCTCATGCTCAACATCACTAAAATAAAGATTTCCCACAGTCTAGTTTCAGTTTGTAATAAATTGTCACAAAAATTGGGGTTAATTGGTAGGCCACATAACAAGTACCGGTAGGCCTAACACAATATAACTGCACATAGCAAGACTGTGATCATGCGACTACAGAAACCATGCAACACGGCCATTATATGATTATTGTTATTCATCATGGATGCAGTATAGAGTCTACATGGTATACTCGAGGTAACATAATTATATTATACTCATGTTTCCAAGCAATATCATACCAAAAGGTGTGCTCAGCTCTGGAAACCTAAAATTACATGCCAAAATAAATTATCGTTTCTCCCTTACTCTATTTAACCATTGAAGCGCTGGAATATTTATATTCAAAATAAGAGATCACGGGGATTTTCACTTTGAAACCATTTTAAATGTCTTAGTTTAGAGGTCTTTCCGCTTCATTTCAATACCTACGTTAAAGGGTCTACGGCCATTATACTTTTCATTTTTTTTTCAGTGCCGGGATAGACTTCAGACGTCAGAATTTGAGGCGTGGCACAACACTTATAGTATCAAGACGAACCGTGTCTGTAGAGCATGAAATGTTGATTCATCATCAGACACTCACTGGCAACTAAAGCCGAGTCCACACAGTAGGCCTACGATTTATCTTTAGGATTTTGTGCGGTACCGATTCAACATATATTTATTAGGATTTCCAAATAGCAGTAGTAGGCTTATGTAGCAAGTTTATATGTTTCCGTGGTGTCGTCAATATGCCATTTCCCTACCAAAATCAACGCCAGCGACTATTCTGTCTTAGTGAAAGCCTACTGTTCTACTATATATAGGCCTACTGTATATAAAGTATATCCTTTGTATAATAATTTGTACATTTTAATGTAGAAATAAATAATTATTCTGAGACAACAGATTATTCATGGATGTAAGCCCATAAATAATATTTTATCCGTCGCGTGATTTCATTTTGCCGAAAATAACTAGGCCCCATGCAGTTTCTGGCGTAAACATACCATTTAATAGGGCTATACAGATTTGGACAATAACACATCCTTTCTGAATAGACACAATGCTCGAGATAGCCAAAACGTTTTAACAAACTATCTGTCACTGTCAAAAACACGAAAACCTTCTTTTTGCACAGCACACTAATCTAGGCCCAATGTTCGACACACAAAGCAGCCTTTGAATGAACACATAATACAGCTAGGTAATTTTATTGACCCTTGAATATGCAGTACGTGATGATATATATTATCAACGAATGTCTGAAATATTATTAAGTAATTACCATTTTTTAAATATTACATAAACATTCTCTTCAATGCAAGGAAATACCAAAGGCAGTTACTAAAATTACATTCTGGCACAGAGTAAACTTCGGTTTGCAAAATAATGTGTTTTTTGATGACAATATATAACGATAGTGTGGAAGTTTAAAAAAATCTGTGATTCAAACGTCAATATCATATTTTTGAACCTCCACTCGAGTCAGGACCTCAAACATGTCGAACATAAAGTTATATAATCATATTATTAAGAATGCTGCCACAAAAAAAACACGTAAAGGTTACAATTCTGGTTTTAATTTTAGCAGTCAAAGAATGTAATATGACAAAACTTATTAAACTGTTATGCTCACCACTTCTAAAACATGTAACTTGATTTATTTTATGTTACTATCATCATTATATACATGTGCATTGCATTCATTTATCTGATATAGCAATACCAGTCAGAATTATTAATATATTGCTGCTTATATTTTCGGAACTATCCTTTCTCTAAATATATATAAAAAAAGAAGTCAATTAAAAACAAAGTTTAGAGTATTTCTGAGAGTGGTTCTCTGGCCCAACTCTTAAAAAAGGCTTCGACTTTGGATTCACGTTTCACACACGTTTTGCCATTACATAAATAACTGCATCTCTATATCTATCTTGTATTATTTGTTAGTGTAATATTGAGGTATCATTGAATTAAATGTACCGATAACAGTTTTCATAAGGTTATTAACATAACGTATATCACATAATTATATGACAAAAATAAATTGATGGATAACGACTTTACACAATCATGATAGCTATAATAGCTCTTTAGATAATAATTTTCTTTCATTTCAGCTTAATTTTCTTTCATTTCAGATTAACTCATTTAATTCTCATTCAAATTGTATAATGTACCGTACATTTATTTATTATAAAAAATATTCTGCAATAAATTAATATGATTTATCGTAGTAGGGCAGTAACTCTAACGCTAAGTAACTCAAGGCCAGACCATACACGGTTAAGGTCATCTTAACTTCAAACACACTAAATGTTGAGTAAATTTTTCAGACATACGTGCCACAAGGATACATTAGGCCTGCTCTTAACTTACATTCCAGGAATTTAACAACAGCAATGCAAGATCCAGATGGTACTGCCGCCTTTTGCCATCACCATAATATTATGACCAATGTTAGTTTCAACTCTCCCAAATTGGAAGAAAAATATAGGCCTAGCTGCAAGAATGAATTGATGCTACAAATGAATAAAATATCTTTTGCGGGGGATAATTTAGATTCCATGACAACTAAATGCCAGGATTGCGTAATATTTGTTTTATGTACGAAGAACTATTATTGGACTTTGCAATGACCTTAGGTTGTCCTTGGTATGATATTTGTTTGTTACTGTAAAGGCCAAACCTGCAACCCGAACCGATATAAATCTTTATTTTCTTTAGCATACCCCTTTCCATTAAACATTAAACATTACATTTTTACGTCAAATTGTGCAAGTGCTTGAGGACGGGTGTGAAAACAGTATGATATGACCTTGTTCAGATCAGTTATTCTTCTACTTTTCTAATTTAGTATGTAACACATGACATCATTTAGCATTTTTGGCCTCCAAATGTGTTAGTTGCGCATTTGTTGCAATTCAGAATTATGCGCAGATTGGAATTAATTTCTTAAGATTTCTTTTGATTTGGAATTGAAATGACATTATAAAGCACCCATCGGGAAAGGGACCCTCAGTGTATCTGAACAATTACGCTTGGTTCATATTCTAACCTATCATGCAGTTAGTTATGTTTATGTGTGATGTGTAGGCTTACTACACGCATATAATGAATAGATGTGCCGGTATGTAATTTACTTGGGAATATATATAATAAAGCTTATCGTAGCATTTTAGGCAATATAATGATGTCGAATGATGGTAGGATTTGTTTTATTGTAGTTCCTGATAAAAAATATTATGGAAAATATGACTTCAGTGATTTCATGGCAGCCATTTTGAATTTCATGTTTTACAAAAAAACATCCACAAGGATAAGAGTTCCACATCCGCCCATATATCTCCATAGGGGAACCAGCCAAGCATAATCAAAACAGGAAAAAAACTATCAGCCAAAACAATGTTAGCCGCAGTTTCACTGCGATATCCGCTTGTTTTTGTTCATATTTGCACAAATATAGACTTTACAATATTTTTTTCTAAAAACTAATGAAAAAATTGGCTTTCTCATACCTGACAACATAAGAATAGACATATTATTTATGTCTCTAGCGTATGTAGTTGCAAAATTATTCGTAAATATGTTTAATTTTATATACTTTGGCGGCCATCTTTGATTTCGCCATTTGAGCCTTTTTATCGACCTATAAAAAAATGCAATTCCTTTTTCTCTTGATTTTCATGATATTTTGAGTCAAAATCAAGTGAAAAATCAATTTTAACAGACAAATTGCACGGAAGTGTTATATGTGACATATGAGCCTACACTATAGGAACGTTTGTTTTAAGCATAATTCAGATATGAGGATTTAGCCGGCCATGTTCTCAATGCATTAAAAGTTTATTTGACTTGAAATGTCATTGAAGAGTTGAAATGACCTTAGTGTCATCTCACATCTATGCCACATTAAAACTCTGAGGGTTATACAGCTATGTGCCAAGTTTTATGAAGCCGCTTCTAATGGTTGCTTATGAGGGTCTACTTGAAATAGTACATTACGATTTTTGTTAAATAAACTCATGTTCCAGGGGTATGTCTTTGTGGGGGATTTGAACAAAAAAGAGTTTTAACTATTTTCCTCGAAATATTTTACGGGAGATTTATGCCCATACACATGGGGTGTCTTATGGTGGTATTTTAGAAAAAACGACTGCGATGTTCCGAGTCATCCCCAAAACGGGGTAAATAGGAACATTAACATTTTGTCTACCGCAGTCCCTTATAGGCATAACCCAAACATGGGGTGAACAGGAACAAACAAGTATATTTAAAACAAACAACTGAACATTTCCCACAAAAATATGGAATCTTCATAATAAAATAGAATAAGATGAATAGGAACGGTGGGGTGACTAGAAACGAACAGCAGAAAGAATGGAAGCTGCTAACAAGGCTTTAAAATGTAACTGCGCCGATTTGTGATGCATTGTTTCAACGGACCGGTTTGTAGTGGCGCAGTATCTTGGTGGTGCGCCACAGCAATGCATTCATATTCACCCCGTTTTTCATCGAAAAATATCACCTGAAACACAAACAAGTTGCCTTTTTGAGGGATTAATGTCAGGGAGCCACACATTTTCACAATAAATACCTGGCAAGATACTAGTTATCAAATTTTTTTTTTGTAGTTACTTAGTGTAGGCCTATAGTATCCCTAGATATGGAAAAAACATAGTTTCAGAATGCATTATACTATTAACAAAGCGTCTTGTTACAAGCAGGATACCTAAGTTATGTGAGCTCCATATTGATATTTTTAATACTACGGTAGGCCTAATATAATCAGGAGAAATCAGCGCTCGACTGCCTGAAGCATGATATTAAAATCCACGATATTGTTTCTGAGAGTGCAAATGTCATATGGAATTCAATGTTGACTCACAAAATGTCATTTCATAACAGTTTAACTTCCCATTTAGTCCGTAATAACAGATGCTGTGTGCGAAACATTGCCATTCGTAAAGTTGTGCCCCAAAAATCCGGTGCGCGAACGATCGATTGCGCAATGAATTCAGGCGTCATTGTTTGATCAATGAATTTTATTTTACAATGACATATTTACATCTGATTCGAATAATGCATTTACGTGGGTATTTAGACGCCAGTCTTTATCACTGAATTTATCATTTGAACAGGGTTACCCTGGCATTTTTCATGAAATTGTTGATCTCAGTGCGTACACTGGCTACCAGCATAGCCATGGCAGTATGGCGTCATCATGTGGCATTTGTTGTCAAGAAATGACATTTTTATGTCAGGATGTGGTGCAGTGTATAGTCAGGGGACGAATTTTTTAAGTAAAGTAATTTGTATTAATGATATGACATTATAATGTCATGATTTTGCATTATAATGTAAAAGTAGGCATGTTTGGCATCATTAAATGTCATTTTAATATCTGGATATGACACACTATGCACTAGTCAGAATATGCACTATAAAGTCAAGATAAAACAGTTTACCGTCATTATTATATCACTGTGCATGGCACTATCACTATGTTGAGACCAGGATGTGTATTACAATGTCGGGATGCGGCAGTATAATGTAAGAATATGACATTTTATTGTCAGAATATGGCGGTATATCGTTAGGACATGGTATTATGTGACTCATCACTTTAAAATGTGAGTAGTCAGGCTGAGCAAACAATAGTTTAAATTCGTAAGACACTGCAATTGGAATGTTGATGCCTAGCGACCTTTAACGACATGTTATATGTGTGTCACAATACACCTTTCCCAATAGCAACACCCCACACAGTGACTAAAAACTGAACTATTTAGTTGGGAGTCCTGCTTATGCGCAAAATTGTGCAAACAGTGTATAACATGCATGATAACTCATTTTTACTAATAAATAACAATATTCTGGTTATAAATCGGTAGGATAAATACAATATGGTAATTTACCCCATCCCATGTTAATGCATCCCCTTTAAGGCCAATTTCAAACGTATAACCATACTAATATCATGTTCTAAGGGAATGCTTGGACATTAATACTATTGGAAATACTGTACGGTTTCTGAATATAATGGTATTTGTGAGCGAATCCACTCAAACTGATAATGTGAAAAAAATGACATAGATTGGTGACCACATAACAAGCAACACATGGTTTCCAGCCCTACCAACCATGTGGTTTTGTTTTCAGAGACATCACACGTGACAGAATAACTCTGTAGAGCGTGTGGTTGATCCCCGCGTATCGATATCTTCAGCATCAATCTAATCTATACATAATTGCAATTATACTTTAACCCTTTGTGCACTCTTGTCCAATTGGCTGTAATTCCAGGTGAATGACACAAATCGACGACATTTGTATTGCGCCTGCTATAATAGACCTATTTTATTTTATTATTTTTAATGTATTTTCGAGTACAGGTCATTTTTATTATGTTACAATAATAACATCTTTTTGTTACTTCCTCTGTGCAAATATTGAAAATGTAGCTAAATCTGTTTATGATTTCACCCATTTCACTCAAGTGATATTAAAATCGATATATATGTGCGGTCATAATTATCTTGCCATTAATCGCTGCGTGTTTATTTATTTGAGGCAGGTTTTGCCGACGCAAATATGCCTACTTTTTAAATTAGACGTGTTATAGTTTATAATTAATGGTTTACTAGAGATAAAATTATGTACATTTCATAAATCTCAATCAATATTTATAGTGAAAAATCAGTTAAAAACGATCCAAAGCGTCAACCACAATGGTAGAATTAACTACAATGGCGACGATTTTGTAAATATTGATATTTATGTTGATAAATACAATATAATAACATATATACTTCATAGGCTTGAAAATAGTCCCAAAAAGACATTTTAGGTTCAAGAACGAGATAGTTACGGCATATTATTATTATCACTTATACAATATTGCGATAATCTTGGATAAGTATTAAGGAAAAAACTGATATTATTCCTTCTCGTACCTCAAATCCTGGATAAACACACAATGAATTATTTTCAAATTATAAAAATGCATGGGGTGTACCAAAAATGGCGTTACCGTGATGGCGGCCATATTGAATTTAAAACAAACACAAGGCAGGTTTTAAGGATTTTTAGACATTCGTGTGGGTGGATGCCCCGGTATAATTCCTGAAAAAAACAGCTTTTAGTATCCTCGGTTGCGTAAATTAACCATATCTTTCCTTAAGTTTAATTTTTTGGTTTAATCTATCACAGAATCCATTGGTTTCATTTTGTCAACAAGATCCTTGTCAGCAAATTTTAAATAACACGATTCAGCACATATTTTCCCCCACAACAGCGAAAAAAAAGTGAGTATAGCAGCCGTTCTATCTATTACTTATATATACACAAGTAATGAAATAATTTATTGTATGAAAGCCAATTGAAAATAAATTGATGTTTTTGTTGCCTTCAAATCGTGTTATACATAACACTATCATACACTAATTGACGGATCCAAGATTTGACTGACAGGAGGCGCCTATCATATATCAGACTCAGTCAGCCTCCTTTATTTACAGTCTAGAGGGGTCTGAGGCATGCTCTTCGAGAAATTTTCAAATTTAATTAAGACTTCACATGATGCATTCTAGAGCATATTTCCACCCAAATGTGGCCTTTTTTTGTTATATCGGGGACAGTGAACAGAGGGCATGGGTGACAGACCCAGCAAACAGGAGACGTTCAGCCAATGTTGCATTAACGTTGACCCACCGTCTTTGTCGCTGGTCCAACATAAGGGCAACATTGGGTCAACGTGTTGTGTATACTGGGGTATGCTGAGCGAGTCGTGAAGACCCACCTAGTGATAAATAGTGGATAAATCAAAGGTAAGGTTGTTAAATACGAAAAACTATGACGTCATAAAAGAGCGCTGTATTCACCATATGATTATTTTGACGTTACTACCGCTAGCTTACGCAAATGTCGAGATTAATACCTTTCCAATGATGTATTACAAGGGTCTCCGTAATCAGAATTATAAAGATATAACACACAACTTTATTTTCAACAATATTTCGCGTGCATTATTTTTCTAAAACAATGTATTCGCTTGTATCAAAGACTTATGTAATTTTATGGTCATTAAATGTGAATTTACGACATAATGAATATATAACTATTGCCAGGTATGCGTAGTATGTGCTGAAACATTAAGAATCGCCACGCATCATACTAATACCGAGCAGTGGCTTGAACAAGACCCCTGTTTCGTAGTTTATCTGGCCAATTTGGTTCATAAAATGATTTCATTGCCATAGCGACATGACGTCACAAACGTACGTTTAAAAAAAAATCGACCACGTACGGCAAAAACGATATATGCCACCATAAACTAGAGACTTAAACCTTTCCCTTGATATATTTTTTATCTCTAGGAATTTAAGTGTCAACTCAACTCCAAAAATGGGTCCATTCCCCCTGTGCTAATAGGGCTGAGATCGTCGTCATAACAGTCTAATTGGAGCTGTAGAAGTACAAAGCGAAGGGCGGCGATGGTGCCGGGGAAAGCTAATATGCATTAACTGTTCACTTGTGATCAATTGTAGTTACTGCCTTTTGGCTTTGTAAAACGTTATACTACTACCCTAGCGTCTAAGACGTTGGGCCGACGTTGTTTAAGTATTATACAAATGTTTTGTGTTTTAGTCAGGGCCCATTTTCAAAATTTCTGACTTGGTAAGGCATTTTTTAGTAGAATTTGGCATGCAGTGGTTCTTACACAATTTGGGAGCGCTGATTCCAAATCTGCCCCATGCCAAGCTAAATTTTGTGTTTTTCCTACTCAAAATTCAAAAACAAAATGGCCGCCAAAATTGATGAAAATGTCACAACATTACATCAAGGCTTGGCTTACAATGAATATAAAACATCATTTCGGTGTATTAAAACCCACCTGAGCAACATACTTAAAGTCCCCTGAATTTCACCTTGTGTGTTTGCCGCTAGAGGACAAAATCCAAAATGGCTGCCACTGCAAGGCAATGTACTATAACTTTGCTTCAAAATTACGTAGAGATGTGTTTTTGGTGTCTACATATAGGTTTCTCACACCCGGGAAACCAATTCAGAGCCGTGATAACATCGATTATCAATATTTCACAAAGTTATGGGGGAAAAAACAAATGTTGCGCAAGGAAAACGACACATCGTAGGCCAGTGTAATAATAATGATTTATATAATGAAGTCATTATTTCACTTTTAGAAGACGAGGGAAACAAACGTAATATCCGGCATGCTGTAAAAATGTTTAGACTATTGACAAAAACTATTTTATGATTGTTGATCACTGTCCGGCACTAGATAACCTGTCGCTCACCATATATCCTTTCTAGCCCTATTAGTATGTGGCCTATCCACCTGCAACGTGTTTTTACAGTACCGTAAGGAAGAAAGCAATAATTTAAATGTACGTTGGCCACGGGTGGCACCCTCCTGCCCAAGCCCTGTACTAGGGTTAAGCAAAACATGAAGTTAATCCATCAAGGTGGTCTGCATAACCATGGCAATAATGACACACATACATGTTCCGTTCGTATTGAGACAAGAAGTCGCTTAAATTTAAATTTTTTATGATTCTAGTAACTAGGTATATTGTGCTGGTTAAAACGTGCACATCACATAAAAATATGTTTCTCAATCGGATTGACAATCTACATAATCATGATAATAGTATCATCTTAATTTTTATATTTTTGATCAGAATAGATACCGTACAAAAGCCTGGTAATGCGCTGATAGCACAGTTTTCAAACATAATTGAACGAATAAAGTCCCACCCATCGGCTCAAAGATCCACACAAAACCGTAATGTAGGCTACACATATTTCTACTCCCCTAACTTGAATGAGATAAATGATATCATCATCAATAACTATGATAAAATACAATTTCACGATATTGGAAATCTGTAACTTGGTGCAGAAGTTGACTTATATATGTTTTGAGCATATAAGATTGATGGTTGAGGACACGCTAGGGTAATGTTGAAAATACTGACGTTGAATTTATTTCATAAATGTAGTATGAACATACACCATGGTCAGAAGATGTTAGTAACTAACCTAGTCTTGGCAACTAAATGCTATAGACTGTCATGAACTAGTCACCAAAGATTATTGGGTACACTATTGCAACAAGATATGATGCAGAATATGTGGTAATTGGGGCAATAATACCGTTCGTAGCACGATCAGGATGTTTTTATGAAGATTAACATAACATACAGAAACTTTCTAGATGTGGTCGTGATATGTTAGAATGTATGAGGAATCAGTAGGTTCTGGTCATGCATGCTTCTGATCAGATATAAGGTCTCACTCTCACATAATATACAATAACCCAACAGGTTCAGTTGTGTCTTGAAGTGGTATGGGAGCGACCACCCTATTTTGCAGGAAGAGGTATCAATGTTAAAGACAATAAGTCTTACCATATAATTATAAAGTGATGAAATCATATGATGGACGTGAAGATATTTAGGTCCCTAATAACTATATGTCTCCTCCAGACATAGTAGATTAATTGGCAACTAAATGCTACAGAGTGTCATGAACAAGTCACCATAATTAGATAGAAAACTCTCACTCTCACATAATATACAATAACCCAACAGGTTCAGTTGTGTCTTGAAGTGGTATGGGAGTGACCACCCTATTTTGAAGGAAGAGGTATCAATGTTAAAGACAATAAGTCTTACCATATATAAAGTGATGAAATCATATGATGGACGTGTAGATATTTAGGTCCCTAATAACTATATGTCTCCTCCAGACATAGTAGATTAATTATCATTCATACAGAGTATTTATTACTTATCTATTATATTCTTTTGTAATAAACATTGATCTTCTAATAATCTATGCAAGACACATGTATCCTACATCAAAAGCATTTCCATGCACACTGCGAAGTTATCTCAGATGAATATATAACAGATAAAGTACAGAATCAGGGGGGAGGGCAGTACAGTTTCAGTTCAATGTTCAAATTCACCACTTTTGGTAAAGAACAATGCCATTCAAATATTCAATGAACACTGGTATTTAGGTGTGAAAAATACTGAGGTACATGATGGGACGTTAAATGTTATTACGGCAACCAACTGTCAGATACTGACAATGAGGTAGTCGTGGGAACTGATGTAAACTTGCTCATTCTGCTTTCGAAACGTTCTCATCATAGTAATGTCTAGCTGTGTGAACCTAGAACTGGTGACATTTATCGTACCACTCAACCTTTTCAATGGCTCCCACAACACCAGCACATCAATTCTAAAAGAAAGACATTTAAATTAATTCATAAACACCCAGAACTAGAACTTAAGCCAATTGGAGTATTCAATGTATCCTCTTCGTCAAGAACCCCTGCCACAAAAAGTGGATATTGTTTCCGTTTTATTTTAGGCCTGTTTTGCAATAAATACAGCTCTGGCCAGATAACAATATTATAAATATCTATGAGATTGTGGTTGGAGCTTCATTGGTGGACAACTGCAACTAGTACTCGTGTAAAAGCGTCCTGCTCAACCTGAAGAACTATCACATTTAGTTTGATTAAGTGTGAATTAGGACCACGAGAAAGTAGCCAATGGCGTCCTATCAAGGAGTCACCACATCAATACCGAAGCTGCACAAATTTATGATCAACATATTGATGAGGGTGACTATTCTAGCATTATCATTATTCAAGATGATGGCATTCATGCGAATCTGAGATATACGCAACGAGCCTATGTAGCTACAGTGATGAAAGTAACACATGCTACTTTTGTGCAATTTCCTCATAGTTAATGTGTTGTTTTATATTAATCATATTTTTTGCATTCCCCGTAACTACATGTAACATGGAAGTTGAGTTGTTTGATGCTGTGTAATTTTTTTGTATCAGAAAACTATTTAAGCGCCAAAAATAACTTCCTACAACATTTAGAAAAATGGTTACAGTACTTGCTGTATAATTGGCAGCCATCTTGGATTTCCCCCTGAAACTACATGTAATATAAAAGTTAGAGGTTATTACAGTATTGTACTAGTTTATTGGTATTAGAAACCTATATTTAGCCACCAAAACAACTCTCTATGACTTTTAGAAAAACGTTATGGTACTTTCTGTATTATTGGCGGCCATCTTGGATTTTTTGTGTGATAGTTGACCAGGTTTTAGAACATAAAATTCCTCAAAACAAAAATGTTATTTTGAACACGAAAGTCAAGTTTGTGTGTCCGCTGTGCACCCAGACATGATGTATAATCATGATAATTGAGACTTTATCTGCTATTTTGGCGGCCATTTTGTTTTGCAATTTTGAAAGGGAAAAACTGAAAATAGAGCTTGGCATGGGGCAGATTTGGAATCAGGATATCCGAATTGTGTGAAAACAACTGCATGACAAATTCTACTAAGAAATGCCTTACAAAGTTTAAAAATGCCTCTTTTTGAAAAATGGGCCCTGACTATTTACTGGGACAGTTGTCCACCAGGTGCTGTTCTCTTGGTAGACACAGCCGGCTGATATTGGGTTTAACCTTCAAAACCCCCTCGATCCCCTCGAATCATCACACACAACCCTCGACCAACAAGTCCCTCGACCCACAACCCCTCGATCCACAACCCCCTCCATCCACAACAACATATTTTTTATCCCATTAGATGGTAACCAAATGGATATCTCGAAACCCCCTCGACCCACTCGCCCCTCGACCCACGACCCTCGACTTTATTTATTATTTATGTCTAATTATAAAATTCGGGAACCAATATCAGTTCAATGTTGGCTAACCGTCTGCGACGCTGGCCTAACATTGGCTGAACGCCTCGTGCATGTATGGGGGAGCGGCACTATACCAATATATATGCCAGCCCTTGATCATGCTTGAATACTGTACCAGCGTAACAAACGGTCAGCCAACATTGACCTGACATTGGTTCCACATCACTTGATAGCCAGGTTAGCATCACAGGAGGCCTATACCCAGCTAACACGAGGCATTGACACACTGTTGTGCCGATGTTGAAGACAGCCGGCCAACATTAGTACAACATTGCCTCGTGTTTGCCGGGTATAAGTTTTCCGAATTTTATTACTATACAAAAGTTATAATTATATGAATAAACAGAAACTTTTTAAAAATCGACGCGAGGGTCGTGGGTCGAGGGTCGTGGGTCAAGGGGTGAGGAGGTCGAGGGGGTTTTCGAGATACCCTAACCAAATAGCTGGCAAGGTCGCCAGTCACAGCCCGAAAATGGAAACGAATTGTCAGACAGGCTAGTAACCAAACATTTATACTTCAAGTAGGCCTAATAGGCCCTATATCGAGAAGTTCCCACGTTCAAAAGTTCCCACGTTCCGAGAACTTCAAGTCACCATGCATATGAGACCCACTGCAGGCATTTAAATCAATTATATAATTGTTGTCAACAAAACTGTTAGGGGGCACTATTCAATCGCCGGGGGGGGGAGAGGGGGGCTGGATTATTTATCCCCGCATAATTTCAACACGTAGGGATCGGTGACGCGTGGAGAAAAATGATTAGGCCAGCTAGTCCAGGTCTTGAAATTTATTATTTATTTCATAAAGAGCCTGTCCGGGGTTTGATTGTAAAATACCCCCCCCCCCCCCACCGATTGAACGGTGCATGACCCTCTAGAAATGTAGGCCTACCTTTAGGCCTATTCTGTGAAACACAGTGACGTCACCGGAATTCCTTTTAAATGGCTACTCGGTGAAAAAAAATGCTACACAAGACCCCCTCCCCCATACTTCATTGTATCAGCTACATGTAGCTCCGTGAGTATGTACTTTATAGATTACGACCCCAGTGTCGGGAACATGGGCGCTGTGGCTGGCATCAAAGCCAACACACTGTAAACTGGTTTTATCCGTGACACAAATCCTGGTCTCGGCACCAATGTAAAC